>CAJVPY010000995.1:0-21713 GCA_910591965.1 Dentiscutata erythropus
TTTAGATACCCTAGACTCAGGTTTCACCTTATCATAAACTAATTATATCATAAAATAAAATTAACAAAAAGAAAAAAAAAGGAAAAAAATAAAAAAAAAAACCGATAAAAAAAATATATTTTTTGGATTACAAATGAAACTCTCGATAAGTCCCAATTAAAAATTTTATAATAAAAAGCTCTTAATATAAAAACCTCGATATAAGAAAGGCTTTGACTGGACCCGACAACTTTCTTATATCAAGATTCACTTGTATTTTGATCAAATTTATAAATGGTTTGAATTTTACTTTCGCGAAAAATAGTAAGATTGGCAAGATATTCGTAAAGTTTAAAATAATATATTCAAGTAATTATTTCACAATATAACTGACAGTAGTTGACAATATAATTGACAATTGATTTTTAAACGCACTAATAATATTAATCATATAATACAGTTTATCTAAAAGCATTTGTATAAAGGCGGGTGACCAAAATTTTCTACTAATCATTGAAGAAGTAGAATTGAATTAAAAACAGTCCGACATAAATGAACCTTTTAATTCCAATAGAAAATTTCCATGGAAGAATGCAAGCCATACTTTATTTATTTACTATATACGTACGTATAGTGAATTAAATTAAGAACGTGTGGAATTTTATTTATGTACGTACGCATCTTTAAATTGATAAATAAACACCAAATGAAAATATAATAAAATATAATATTAGAATATTGTCGCTCCTGTAAATATCAAGGATATTAAACGTGAAATAATGAGTAGTAACAATGATTTGTATTTTATATTTTTATATTGTAGAACAACGGAATTATGTAATACATCGTAATTTTATTTGTATTCTGTATACATTTTTATTGATGCCATGGCCCAATTTTTAATTTAACCAAAATTAACGTTAATGGTTCAAGGAGGTATGTTTAAACCCTGTATAACAATAAGCTTATTTAAAGTACGTACGGAGTTTTTAAATCATGTGGTAAACTTAATTTTTTAAGTACGTAAGCTTAATTTATTATATGCATTAATAGTTAGAACTAGAGACACTGGTGAAATTAATTTCCCCAATTTCATCATCACAAATTACATTAATAATAGCGAAATTATTTCCGCTTTAATTTACAGCTGTTTTCAAAAAGGTGTGATTCACCTTGTCATGGGGAATTCATGATATTTCCCAGATTTCCGGAGTTTTCAAGATTCTTTCATATCTAAAGTTTAATTTTTACTAATCTAAATTTCCAAATTCTTCGATTTCCCACATAGGTATATGGAAATCGTTGTTCACACATTTTTGAAAACGGCTGTAATTAATCCACATAGTATCAGTATTAGTCGATAATTCCAACACAGTACAACGTTAATCACATCGCTATGCTATCGTTAGCGTGTAAATCGAAAGTTAGGAAATCTTAAATCTTACTTTTTCTTGATAGTATTGTTATTAAGTAGTATAGTGTTTTTTGCCATATTGAAGGTTTAAAAAAGATTTTCGTAATTAGACAAATGGCATTGATATATTTATTCAACAAATGCAACTTAATATAAAGTATTATAAGAAGGTATTGAATGGATTCCTTTTACCGTAAAACCGCAGGTGTGAAATTACAAATTTCGGCCTAAATTAAGCTTAATTCGGGTGGAACCTCGAAATAATGTTATTTTGCGGTTTACTGTAATAAATTTATAAATTTATAAATATAAAGTACCTTGCTAAAGGAGGCTTTGCACTGTTTTTAAAGCATTGTGAACTAACGGATATACTGAAAATTGGAATCATATGGGTGGATTAGAGATGTGCATCTCGCGCGAAATGCTGATGTCATTCTATTGATTCTCGCGCGAGATAATATAAATAATTTACTATGACATCAGCATTTCGCGCGAAATGCACATCTCTAGGGTGGATTGTGCTTATTTTGTGATATCTAAAAATGATCATAATAATTAGACTGCAACGTGATCATATTTAGATATCACGAAATGAGCACAATCCGCCCATATGATTATAAAACCCACAAATAAAAGTTTGTTTAAAAAGTATTGATGATTCTCGAGGTATAAAAGGATAATTTTTAGATGTACATGAATTATTGTCACAATATATATTACAGCCTTTTTCAAAAAGGTGTGAATCACCATGTCATGGGGAATTCACGATATTTCCGGAGTTTTCAAGACTCGCTCTAAACGGGAAGTTTACAACCGTTTTCAAGAACAACGATTTCCATATATGAGTGTCGCCAAAAGAAAATCCGACAATTTAAATATAGATTATATATAAATTGTCGGGTTTTCTTTTGGCGACACTCATATCTATATGGGAAATCGAAGAATTTAGAAATTTAGATTAGTAAAATTAAACTTCAGGTCTTGAAAACTCTGGATGAATTCCCCATGACATGGTGATCTGTGACCGTTCACACCTTTTTGAAAACAGCTGTAATTTTTTACTACAGCTGTTTTCAAAAAGATGTGGAAAAACGATTTCCAAATACCCAATTGGGGAATCGAAGAATGTGGAAATTCTTAGTAAAAATTAAAAATCCAACTATAGCGGGTCTTAAGACTCTGAAAATCTGTGAAATATCGTGAATTCCCATGGTATGTTGATCTGCGTCTTCAACAAATTTTTGAAATGGCATTTCGATTTCCCAGATACAGAAATCGTTGTTCGCACATTTTTGAAAACGGCGGTTTGCAAAATATGTGAAATTTGATGATCAAAAAAAAAAAAAAAAAAAGAATCGATGGTTTCTGCGATTTTTTTACCATTTTTTTAGAATTTTAAAAAAATAGAAAATCAGAATTAGAAATCATTGATTTTTTTTTTTTTTTTTTTTAATTATCAAATTTCACATATTTTTGCAAACTGCAATAATTAATGTAGGCTTATTTATTATAATTCAAGTGATTATAATTATATTATGGTTATTTTCAAAATTTATTAAATAATAATTATAATGATTTATATAGGTTTTCATAAATTCTGAGGCACCTAAGGATTTGCTCGTTTCCTGAAATCTCTTTGATATTGTTCTAAGAATCATCCAACTTTTCAGAAACTACTTTGCTGTCTTTGTATCAAAGTTTCAAAGACAGTGAAGTAGTTTCTGAAAAGTTAGATAATTCTTACCATAAAATCTTGAAATAGCGGGCATGGGCATTAATTCAAAAATCGCTCTCTAAAAAATTTCATATCTGGTTTCAAAATAACGCCCATGCATGCCCCGAAATAATGTGCACTCCATTATACATTCATATTTGGTCATGCTATGTAAATAGTAATTTATTTAATTGACTATAATACATGCTTCTTTTAAGCATTCACGTATTCACTTACAGTTAGATCTTTAAATGCACCTGTCGTATCTAAAGTTACTATCTATTTAAAGTTGCAATGTTAGATATATAAAGTCCAGAATTATATGAAAATCTAATTTCAGAGGCTTAATTTTAGTCAGGTCAACTTTATATATCTAAAGTTGCAACTTCAGATAGATAGTAACTTTAGATACAACAAAATTCACTTATTTATTCAAAATAATGCCCATGGGCATACTCAAAATAGCGTGCATGTAGTCAAAATAACGTGCCTCTGCCCGCTATTTCGAAATTTTATGGTAGAATGAGATTGAAGAGATTTTGGGAAATGAGCAAATTTTTAAGTGTTTTAGAATTTATGTAAACAGATGTAAGCTGGAAGAATAAAATAATGAAATTATATTAAATAATTAATGGGCTTTATGAAATTCATAAAGCCAAATTAGTGTATAAAGATTTTTATTCCAGAATATAGTTAATGAAAATATATATAGCTCTTACATTACTGATTTTAGCTTATGTAAACCGGTGTTTCAATATTCAAGCTCTAAATCACTTCTTTATATTGATCCAGTTGTGTTATATAAAGGAGGAATGAAAATCTGATATTTATTCTTTTGAAATAAACATATCAAAAATTTTTACTAGATATCAGCTATATTATAATATTTCATATAATAATAAACTAGCTATTCAATTTGTCTTTAGCCTAAAATCAAATATGAATTTCTTAACAACTTCTGATACTAAACTTCAAAATTGATTAACTGCTGAAGAATTAAAAAGTATGCTTTGGTGGTGTTATAATATAATTAACTTAGAAAGTGTATTACTGTTTATACAAAATTTGAGAAAATTAAAATTTAACTAAAAATACATCGATGTATCAAATTATAGTGCTTTTCAAATTGCTGTAATTATCTATTACACAGAAATCTGTAAAATTCCCTTAAATTCTTTGTTTATTAAAAAATTTTTACTTAAAAAATCACAATTTCAAATTAGAAAAAACTCTTTCCCAAAAATTATCAAAACAATAGAAAATAGTAAAACAAACAAACTACGTTGCTTAAAAATTGTAAATAAAATCAAATAACAATCATTAAGATACATCTACATAGTCAAAGAACTTAACTAACACCTCAACAAAGCTGAAAAGAAATCGAGACACACTACTTTCCACTCCCAAAGCCTTCAAACCCTTCTTTGTTCTATCAATGCCACCTTCCTGCACTTGATAAATCTCTTTGGGGCCTCTGATAGCAGAGCACAGACAAAAACACCTAATAATTCACCCCTACTAAAGAAGACAAAAACAACTAATGAAAGTAGCCAAACTAAAGTGACCACTGGTGGTTCTTTACAAACTTCTTCTTTACTGCACCCAAAAAATCAAATAAAAATTATCCCAAAGTGGGCATTCTAGCAAACCCCTGTCAAAAAATCAAATAACATTATTTGATCCAAACAAACAAACAAGCATGAAAAAAAATGAACAAATGATATCATCTGAGCCAAACAAACAAACAAGTGTAGGAAAAAAGGAACAAACTCCCACAGTCCAGACTAATACAATGATCATTGATCCCCATTCTACCGGCCCCTTTCCCAATCTTATTCAAAACAACCCCTGGAACCCAGAGCAACAACCACCGGCACTAATAGAAACGAACCAATCTACTCTATTAAACCTTGATTCGATGACAACATAGATACACAATCCAATGCAACAGTTGAATCTCAAGAACCCAAAAAGAAGTCCTATAGTAAAGCACTCACCTTGAACATGAAGACAAATAATTCCAAATCTGACAAGTCACTTATCTGGGCTAATTTGGTGGCTAAGGCTTTTACTAAAAACTGCAAAGTAGAATTTGATTCTAACCTATGGAATAATAATACTATTATTAATGCCTTTACTTCTCTTGAACTTTTGCAACTTTTGCAACTATTTTTTAAACACAAAATTCAAGCTAAACCAACCAAGCACAATATTTCCCATGCAATATGTGATAAATTTGACTACCTCAACTCTGCTTTTTTCTGTTCTTTCACAAGAAACAAAGAAACTTAACTCCAACACCAAAAGGAGTTCAACTCACTCCTACAAATAGCAATAGAAAAGTACAAAAGATTACACAATGTCTGATTTATAAACAAGTTTAACAGAGACCAAGTATTAAAGAAGCTTAAGACCAAACTTGCAATAGACTACATCTGCAATATAGACTTTATATTGATTAGCCTCTATAACTGCACTTGCATCATCTTTTATTGTCTCAACTTTGCTCAAATCACTTGCTCTATCGAGTTTGAAGACATGAGAAGCCTTTTCAACAAAACACATATTCCACTCCTTACTCTATTACCTAATAAGCCCTTGGCAATAGACCTGTCTATCCAGGAAATTCTCCTCTTCCTACTACTAGTCGAAGACCATAACCTCATAAGGGGCATAGTACTAGCATTACATAAAGTGTTTACCTTTAACAAACTCCCTGACAGCTACTTTAACACAGTTCTTGAACTACTTTCTGATAACCTCTCTAAGCTAAATGAGGAAATTCAAGACCTCTTTCTAATCACTGAGAGATTTGCACTACTATACTCTTTAAATATCGAAAAAAATTGAAATGTTATTATTCGTTAGAAAAAGAAATTCCAGCTAGTTACTTTAATCTACCCGAAGCCAAACCACAACTTCCCACTACATCACAAAACCTCAACTTAGCAGTTAGACACCTATTTCCTTGCAACCTCTGAGATGTTATTGATTTCAAAAAATATATTAATATTCTCAGAGAGCACTACAGTTTTAGATGTGTTCTAAATAACTTTTTTATACAAAAGAAACCACTACTAGCTGACTCTTACTCAATTTATACCATTGAAGATTACACATTTCCAATAACTGATACACATCTTGCCAAAGAATTTATTGCAGAAATTCAGGACTTATACAAATTCAATATTCTACTCCTACTCAAATATATGATTGCCAACCCTATAAACAAATCTTCTCTTCTAACTGAACTCAACCTGATCACTGAAGTTAGCTTAACCTTATTTATAAATAGTCCAAAAGTATTAGTTGATACTGCTTATCTTCTCTGAGAACATTACTTTTTTCACCAATTACCTATTGAATAGATCGAAATTCAAACAAACTCAGACCTCTCAACCAAACTACCACTACCAAGCCAACTCTCTGAAATCACAGCCTACTTAGAACAGTTAGAATTACACCACACTATCGAGGTCTCTATTACAAAACACAACTAAATTGAAATAACAATTACAGACCTACAAGAACACTTCAACTTTCAACGCACCTTGTCTTACTTACTCAACCTACCCAACCTACCTGACCTCGAATAGGATATCCTTAACACAACTGCTTCTCACAGACCAGATCTATCCTTAACAGTTTTACCCCAATATTACATACACCACTCTCTGAAGAGACATCTCTTGATATAACTGATCATATTAATATTATTACTCATAATGTTGCCAAAATGACTATCTCAAATTTCAACTGTTTCTTAAACACTGTGCTCAACAAAGCTACTATATCATTTCAATTATAGAGACCAAACTCAAGAATCAAAACCCAATAGCAGTATCAAACCCACTATACAAAATCTATACATCTAACCACTAGTCCACTTAAAATACACCTAGAGAGGCCAGCCTTGGCACTGCTCTTGCTATTTACCCCAGCTACAACCATATATCCACAATATCTAAACTTATTTAGGCATAGCTTTGAGCATAGATTTCTTTTTTCCAGCAAATACCCAGCTCCGCTTGATTTTCACATACCTACCTTCTAATTATCTAAACCTATACAGAGCAACCAATAACTTAATTAACCTATGGTTCCAAGAGTCTAGACGATTTTAATGACAATTTAAACAGAAAAAGGCTACAAAACTCTATTTTTAACATTCTTGAAGCTTCATCTATGATTAGTTTGCTTGATTTCCACTTCATCCAAATACTCATGTGGTATAGACAAAACCAACAGAGCCAAATTAATAATATATAGACCAATACTAAGATAACTCTACAGTTTGAAACACCAGAACTAATTAACACAAATGGTATAACAAATAGCAATCACGTATTAATCCCTACAACTTGGCGGACTCATCTTAATATATCCAAATAGTGCACCAAAAAAAACAAAGAAAATTTTTCCTGTACAAACAAATAACGAATGATAGTTAGCATACCTTTGCAGAACTCACTGAAACAAAAATCCAGCAAAACTTATCTCAATCACCGATAACAGACATTATCACTCTCAATAAACATTGAAATATCCTTTCTAATATAATTTTACAATCAGCTACAGCTACAATACCATACTCATACACTACATCTCAAATATTCTATGCCCATTCTCTGCAAGCTACCAAACTTCATATAGCACTAAAACTAGTTAATAGTGCAATTCACAGTTGCAAAAGCATACACCCTCCTTTCTCCCTTATGCACTTATATAATACAATAAACCCCAAACTATTTAAGACAGGTAGCTTACTTCTACAACCATTATCTGTAATACTGCCCAACCAAGACCTGACTGCAACACTCCTGCAACTTAAAGAAATAATAAAAACAATCTGGCAAGTATACAAACTAGAAGTAGAAAAAAACCAAAAAGACAAAATTCAATACTATATTGATAGACGCTACAATGATATGCAAAATAACACAACTCAAATGATTGACAGTGTACTGCAATGACATACTGACTGCATCAACTTTAAAAAAATAATCACTTTCAACCAAATAATAACTACTTATCTAAAATAAAAAAAGCTACTCATAACTACTTTCAAAATTGGACAAAAGCCAACTCCCAAATATTAACTTAGCACCAGACTGGGCAGGAGAATATAAACCAAAAACTTATATCTCTGCTAATATATACAACTCTTTGATAGAGCCAATTACACCACAAGAACTTAACGAGACCTTAACTAAATTTCCTTTAAAGAAAGCTCCAGGACCTACTAGTATAACAAACGAGATGCTTAAGCACCTAGGCCCAACCGGTAACTCAACTTTTCTATGTATCCTCAATATGTGCTTTCTCCTACAAACCATATTCACAGCTTGGTCACAAGCAAATGTTTGGCCTATCCCAAAGAAATTTATTTATAATAATAATCTAAACACAACCCAACCTATTACACTAATTGAACATGCATGCAAGATCTTTACCAAAATACTTACCCAGTATCTTAGCAATATACTACTTAGATATAATATTCTTTTTCCTCACAACAATATAGCTTTACTTTACACCTCTACACTCGACTCCATACTCACCATATTGTATATACTTGAAGATAGCAACATTAATAACAAAACTTACTAGATCCTGGCCCAAGACATGTTGAAGATTTATGATATAGTTCACATACTGCTCCTCGCACTAGCCCTCAAAAGAATAAAAATACTACTTTATATTATCGATCTCTTATTTTTTATTTTTTTCTAATGCTAAAACAAAGTCATAACAGATCATGGACTCACCTCCTTTTACCAAGTCGAAGACAGTATCAATCAAGGAAAGACAATCTCCCCTATTTTATAGCGTATCTATTATGATCTGCTCATTTCAAGAGTTAGCAAACAAATTCCTGGATACACAATAAAAACCACATCTTCCTGAGGCGAAACAACATACAACACATCAGTAACTGCCTTTATGGATAATATAGTATAGATAGCTAACACCAAACCCCAACTGCAACAAATCTTTGACATAACCAATTCTTTTCTAGAATATGCAAATATCAAAGTCAACCCCAATAGATCTACTCTAATTACCAATGACAGCTATATGGCACTCTCAATTAACTTCCTTAGCAACATAATACATAACATCCCACCCAAGGCAATTTTCAGACACCTTGGGACTTGGTTTTTCAGAACCCTATACACAGACCTGTACAAAAACACATTATAAGAGAGATAAACAATGGCATTAACAAACTAAAACATTCAAAAATTACACCAAAACAAGCTGTTTATATTATAAATAATGTTCTACTCACTCGTATAGTGTACCAACTCTAATGTACTTACCTTAACAATACACAAATAACTCAAACCACTAACAGATATACAAGCTTAGTTAAACACAAAGCTGGTTTAGCAAGATCGGTACCAACTCCACAATCTACCACCCCAATATCTACACACTCAAGACACTAAAGCAAATACAACAACAACAGCACATCTGAACCTTGGATTGAGTAATAAATTCCCCAAATTTCGAAAAATCCTCTTTTAAAATTAGACTTCAACAGTTACAGAATGCAGCACATACCAACAAATTGATCCTAGAGGAACCCCAGTGTTTTCAAGTAACGAAAACAAGATCTATATAGCTCAAGCAATTCTTACTTTACATATATTACAAATTAGTCTTACCCGTAAAGCAAACAGTTGGCCTATACCTCATGAAACAATTGGCACCTCAATCAACAATATAGTCAGCCAGCTTCAATAATCACATGCTATCAAAACATTTTTAAACAAACATTATATAGACTATATTGAACAATTTCTAAACATCCAAAATAACCAATTACTAGAGTGAAAACAATTCTACCACAATATAAATAAAATTCTACATGGAAAAACACCTAAATGGTTTTAAACAATTCAAACCCTAATAAAAGACAACTCCAATCCCTCAACTGATCTAATATATCCTAACCATTTCTTCAACAAAAAAGCCTCTCTATGCAAAAATACTTGAACTATTACCACCACTAAATCCATAGACAAAATATCTAGTATTTAAAATAATGTTGCAACAATACAATATTACATGCTGGACCACATATCTCAAACTTTAAAACAATGCACAGACTGTATTCAAAATGAAAAAAACCTGCGCAAAGCAAAATGCACATTTCATTTTGCAACAAACCAGCTATACCAAATTCAGATCGACAAAAAACACCAAATTCATGCCCATTTACCAAGCCTCTTTACCAAAATTACTCAAGCAAATTTACTCCAGCTCCAACACTTATCAGCCTACCCCACCAAGCTACAGGATGACCTATCGGTTCTCACAAATATTTACCAATTATCAACCCACAGTATGGTCTATGTTTACACAAACATATCTTAACAAAAAAATTCAGGTTCACATATCCAAATCTGCACTATATAAAAATAATCCAACTGCATGCACCACCTTTATGGATTCAAAAACAACTTAATTAATTACAAATACAAACTGGCACTTACCAATCTACTCAACACTCACTATCATTGCACTAATACTAACAATAAGTCTACTTAATACTACTATCAATATCAGTACAAACTTTACTCTATTATTCTAATTCATTACTACAAAAACCTATAACCAGCATAAACAGTGAAAAGACAACTTCAACTGGCTTAAACAGATAATAGATGCTATCATGATAGCTAAAGAAATAACTATAATATTCAACTTTTCTAGTAAAAAACCTCCCACAACTCACACTCCACTGCTCAAACTCCAAATTAATCTTAACCCCAGTTCTATCATACAATCATTCTTTATACCAAATCTAGCAAATATACCCAGCACTTACTTAGTACACCAGCTTACCAAAATCCTTTTACAGGCCCAAGCCCATTTGAATTGGCTTCACCAAAAAAGAATTCTTTGCTTGAATCAATATAGTACTAACATTAACTAGAAGCTAACATTTGACCATATTAATTTCAAAAACAAGCCACTTCAAAGATATACCAACGCTAAACATGCAAAACTAAAAGCTTTCAAAACAAACTAATAACCAACAAATTACCTACTCATTTTGTAATATTCAACAGAGATCTAAAAAACTACCCAAATCCATTTTATGCAAAATGCCTTAACCAAATCGAAAATATACTACACCTCATATCTTGCCCCAGCAACTAGACCTTACTCAAAGAAATTATTACCCAAGTTGTTAACAAGATCTATAGAAAACATATGGTGATAGCACCACACCTCAACTAGTTTATTAAAAGCTTTACTAAAACATACTGTACCCAACAAATCCCTCTAGGAATCATCTGTGACAGTTTATTAAAACTCTTTGCAACTCAGAAACTCAATACCAGTTTAGCTATAGAACTACATCATAAAATTCTAAAATCGATTCAAGAAAAAATATAGAAATCAAGTCAATGTAATCAACAAACACCGATCTGAAACACCAATCAAATACTTACTGAAGTTAAAACAAAAAAGTTTTCAAAACAAGTTCTAACTTTCTGATTTACTTGGCTTCAACAATTCATCATTTATAATATAACAAACCCTAATAGCATAGCCTAGAGGTCTTGACCCTTCTAACAAAGAATAAATCATAAGTAAATTCTATAAATAAATAGCTCTAACTTTTTATTCCCCTATAAATCAATATATATTCTTACTATGTAATTCAATTATATTTTTAATAAAGAGAATCAAAGAAAGACCTCTTTTGAAAAAAAAAAATCACAATTCCAAAAATTCCTTGTCAATTCCCAATTCTATTATGTGTTATCTATTAGCATATGATATTTAGTTTTAGTTAACCAAGTAGAAGTAAAAATTCCCCAATGTTTAACAATAGAAGTGCATTAAAATTTATTTTCAAACTTTGATAGAAGTTATCACAACTATTTTTTTAAATTTGATGAATATTTTTTTATTCAAATTCTGATTATCTCTATAATTAAAACAAAAAAAGTTTGTTGAATTTGGCCAGGTAGGTGTTGAGATATCTTTAATTACAAATTTTGTAAAAATCTGAGTAGATATGCATTTCAAACTTTGATTGAAGATATTTCGCTACCTACCTAATTATATTTGATAAATTTTTCTTTATTTGAATTCTACTAATGCCCACAAGTAAAAAAAAAAAAAAAAAGTTTATTGAATTTGGCCAAGTAGGTGTCGAGATAAATTCTTGTAAAAATTTAGATAGAAGTGCATTTCAAACTTTAAATAAAGATATCTCGATATTCACTTAAGCATATTCAATAAAATTTTTTTATTTAGATTCTACTAATGTCCACAAGTAAAACAAAAAAAAGTTCATTGGATTTGACCAAGTGGGTGTTGAGATATCTTCAATCAAAACTTGAAAAGACTCAGATTTCCAGATTCCTGTGTAGTGTGTAATATATAAAATCTGATGATTACACTAATTTGAAAAGCACTATAAATTATCATGAGTTAATTATTTTTCTTACCAGGTATTAATATTTGGGTTGCTTTAAAATTTCAAGACCTTCTTACCAGGTATCAATATTTGGGTTATTGTTAATAGAAACAAGAAAATTAATATTTAAATAAGATTATATCTTAACTTTCACAGCTCATATCTCAACGACAACTTTAATAATTTGGTAGTCAAAATAAGCTTAATATCTAAGTTTTCTTTGACAGTTAAAATATTAAATTGGATTAAAAGTTATCAAGATAAGTTATAAATTTGGTTTTCTATATATATATTTGTTTGCTTTATTGACAATAATTTATTTATTTATAAGGTTTGCTTTATAAGTAGCAAATTCAAGTAATAATATTCAAATTAACTATTAAATACTGTATGTTAAAATTTCTGATGATAAATAACACAATAAACTATATATTTACAGTATATAGTATATATTTATTGCATGCAATAACTATAATTAATACAGCAAGTAATTCTATTTTTTGACAAAAAATATTATATATATAATAAAATAATTTATATAAACTTATAAATTTGAGTTTGATTGGTTAAATTTATTTTTTTAATTTTTTTTTTAAATCTGTACTAAAAATTTTTAAAATTGTTGTTATTTTAAAAATTAGATTTGATATTACCTCAAAGTCAGTTATGTGCATTATGTAAAGTACAGTTGTGCATCAAAAATAACTCCTATTTTTTAATAAATAAAATATTATATGTATTTATTTCATTCTTTGCTCTGTATTTGGTGCGAACAGTCGACCATATTTGCACATAATAATACACATGGGCATTATTTTGAAACTCATTTTTTTAAAATAACGCCTATGCGCGTCCCAAAATAATATGCCCCTTAAATATACTGTATTACATATTTGACTGAATTTTTCGGGCTAAGTTCGTTAATAAAATTAGGGCTTCCTCTTGTAACCCAAATTTGTCAAAATGATTCGAATTACCGTGCATGCGCGTCCTGAGATAAAACACAGGGTCTCAAAATAATGCACACCTGCGCGTTATTACGTGCAAATACGGTATATATTTTTCATATGCTATATTAAACTTATCAATTGCAAAGAATATATAACACAATATATATATAGTAGCTTTAGATAAGATTTATTAAACTATGTACAGTATTTAATTTTAAACTTCTTTTTTTAAACCTTATTGATAAAGAAGATATTAGAACGATAATGTATGAGTATGGACAAATTTTGTTCACGTTTTATTAATTATCAAAAAGGAAGTTTGTTAAACTTATATTGTTCGATAAAGAAAAAATATGGTGCTGATAGCCTATAATTACTATATCTTTTTACAAAAGCAAAATTTCAAAATCTGACCGATAACTTTGTTGTCTACAATATGCCCTATAAACCTACTAAATAGCTTTTAAAAATATTGCTTTTGTAAAAAGTTGATGCATTTTAGAATTATACTATTTTTATAGTTTTTATAATTTTTATGGTTTTTATAGTTTTTATAGTTAGTATAGACTACAGCACCATAATGTCTTTTTTTTAATAAGAAATTATATATATATATACTTATTACAATAATTTTTAAATTTTTCTAAAATTTGTCGTCTAGTCTAGTCTAGTTTTTAAATAGTCTATGATTACCAGGGATTACCATAAACGAAAGCATAAATTAGTTCCAGACTATTTGCTATTTCAATACAATGGTATCCTCCGAGTAATTTAAGTAATTATTATAATTAAAATGTCATGCAACACCAAGCATCCAAAAAGGTGGTAAACCTCTTCGCCTTGCTTCATTCCCTAACCCAATCCTTGTATTTAATTCTTTATCATCTGACCGATTTCCAAAAATAACATTCATGTTATCAATATCGATATTGGTTAAATTTTGAAAGTATTCAATTTCCTCTTTTGGTTCTTTCCATGTGCATCTTTTGGATTTGTTAATCATATAAGCAGTCTTTGCTATATGTATTAAAGATATATCATGCATCTTATTAGCATATAGCTTTAAATGTTCCATAGTAGCTCTACTAATCTTTTGTCCATCTTTAGCTGTATATTGCCATATATCTGGTCCACAACGTCCATTTTGTACAGCTCGTATAAGTAGTAGCCAATATTGTAAATTTAATGATGTATAATGAAAAATGTTTTCATCATAATCTGACGATTTAATCTTACTGGTATTAAGTAAATTTTGAACAAACATGATCTCATAATTTTGTTTTATTTCTTGTGTTGATGAATTACTTGAGATATGAAATTGGTTTCCAATTCGCATCCTAACACGATTAACTATTCGAAGGTAAAGTCTTAAATCGTCAACAAATCCTGCTAATGATAATATTCGAAGATCAAGCATGATACTACGATGATCAGGTTTTCTCGTAATCTTTGAATTAATAAGAATATCTAACCAATCAAAGGCAAACATTCGAAGGTTTATATATTCTTTATGAGTAAATATATTTGTACGATAAAGAAGTCTACACGCATCCAAAAAGAAGCTAGGGTCTGAATCGGTTATATTGGTTGAAAATAAAGAGTCTGAATTAAAAATTCTTGGGATAATTCGTGGAAGTTTATTTGTATTTGGGAAATCATAACCTTCAACGTTATCGGAATCAAAATCAGAATTATGAGAAGTAGTTACATCAAAATCATCTCGATTTTCAATGGCATAAGAAGAAAGAATAAAAGTTCGGATTAAATTGGCAGCCCATATTGCATATTTCTCATCATTTGAAAAATAATGAGCCAAAGCTAAAGTCGTTACATTTTCAAAAAATGAATCAGGTGTAATTAATTCAACTGGTCGGTGTAATGAACTTTTTTTTATCTTCATGAAATTAACACGAGTATTCTCATCTTCTTGATCATCATGTATCGATTCAAATAAATTAATAGTAGTTGATAATATCTCATCAGCACGTTTGATCAAGACTTGAACTATTTCAACGACATCCGGAACTTCTAACCAAAAATTAAATCTTGCTTGACTTAATAAATTTTCATCATAAAGAAGTAGTCGAAGAGGATCAAAGCCTTGAATTTTTCGAGCAATTCGTTCATCTATACTATCTATTAATTCTTGAACAGCCAACAATCGATTATACGCACGTAATGAACCTGCTTCTTTCTTATTTAATTCTTGTGAAGCTTGACCGGAAAATAAACGAAAAACCCAACCAATTTTTTTGTAATGGACACTTTTGCTTTTGTAAGAATCATGAAATTCCCATGGATAAGAAGATCTGTCAGAACTTTTGCTTGTAGATGGGACACCTAAACGCCATAACATTTCCAACTAAATAAAATTATATACTTGTTAATTAAAATATTATAAACTTTTTTTTTTTAATGTTGATACATATATATATATATATATGAAAAAAAATTCGACATGCACTTTTGACCTTCTACCATAACGCATAGTTTCGTTGAAAGTTTTATCAGAATCATAACGAAAGATAATTTGAGGTTCTTCTGGAGTAATAGGTCTTGTATCAGGTCCATCTAATAATCTTGAATTATTTATCAATCTTGCCATTGGTACAATAAAATATTTATATTGATCACCCCATTTATTTAAATGTGAACGAATATCAGCAAACGCATTAGGAGTTAAAAAACAATTTCCATCGAAAGGTAAAATCCAACTAACATTATGTTGTGATTTACCATGAGCGAGTGCTGCATTTCTACCACCATTCTAAAAAAAAAAGGAAATTTAAGAAATTTAATAAGAAATATAAGAAATATATATTCAAAAAATTGATTAAATAAATAAATATAGATAACTTAACTTACATTATTTATGGCATATAAATTCTTTTCATAATAAATATAATCAATTGTCTTTAATTTATGAACTTTAGAAAAATTCCTGAATTCATTTGAATGAAAAAAATCGGGTTCAGGAAAATCTTCAAGACGAAAATCATATTTTAAATATTCTTGATCATCAAAAGGTATTATAATATAATTTTGATTATAAAATTTTAAAAGATTAATTATAGCAATTTCATATTCAGGATTCGCAATTCTATTAAGTATCCACCATTTTTTTGTATTTAAAAATTCTGATTCATGTTCTAATATAAATCGTAAATTTTTTAATGTTTGACCAGGTTTATGTCTTGGAGGAAGGTCATTACCGAGAATACGATATAATAGTATTTGACCTTTTATATTTGCTCGTGGAGATATTAAAAAGTGATTTGTTAAATTGGTGCTACATGTAAGCAAGGTATATATTAAATATAATCCTATAAATCCTATTATAATAATAATAGTTGCGAATGCTTGGCGGATCCATCGTGATCTGCGAGAATAAATAGTTTGTCGTGCAAAAATTTTGTCAAAATAAATGCTAGAAGTTTGATAACGAGGTAAAGTTTCTTGAATTTTAATAGTTGTGAATCTTTGATCAAGATTTTTTCGAGTAAATGAAGAATCTAAATTATTATTACTGTTTGATTGAGGGCGATAAAAAGTTCGAGTGTCAAGTCTAGTTGAATGTATGGATGTTAATGGTGCAGTAGATAGGAACTGTGCTTGGTGAGACTTCATTTAATAATGATCTATAATATTTATTATTATTATTTTTTTAATAGATATTTTGTTGTTGACTTTCAAATGAAAAGAAAGATTAAAAGTAATAGATACGACGATTTTTTTTTATTTTATTTTTTAATTTAGAAATGAGAACACAACAGATGTGAATAGAAATCCTAAAGCATGGATTAATATTTAAAGCATGAATTAAATAATGAAATCGATATAAACAAACAAGTAGTTTAATTAACATACAGATCAATGCCTATCACATATTAAGTAACTGGTATTATTAAAAGAAAAATGTTTTAGGAAAAAACGTTAGTAATATTAGAAACTCAAATCAAGATAAACCTATTGATTTAGTATAATTTAGTATGTTTCGGGCATTCAACAAATCAAAAGGGTTCAGAGTTTCAGTTTTATCAATACTAGAGGTTTAGTGATTTTGTACAGTATATTAGATATAGTATATCAAATCACAAAATTAAGTGCATGTTTTAATTCAATCTTAATCTCAGGTGAAAAAAGTTCTGTGATTAACTAATCAGAAACCTGGGTGCTTAACATAGTATAGAAGGACTGCCACTAATTTGGAAAATAATTATGCAAACGTTTGGGGTATGCAGATGGTATAGTTATTATACTATTAGTTACTATTAGTTGAAGAGATATCAATTTTCGTTTTGAATTTGTCGGGCTGAGCCGAAAGTACAATTTTAAAATAATTGTAAAATTGCGGGCCGAATATGTTAAAAATGTAGTAAAAAGCATGCCAAGCTTTTTAATTTTAATCTGCAGCCAAGCGGACTGACAAAAAATAAATTTATCAGGTTCGTGCAGGTCCTTTACCCGGCTTGCAGGTTCCTACCGCTTATACATTAGTGGTAGACACTTAGTAAGTGTCATATGTTGATTAGCCAATCAAATCACGAATTTAAAAATTTTTACTATATTTAATTTATTTACATTTTACGCGTCTAATTTATGATGATAGTCTTTTTTCTTTTTATACATACTTTTTTCTTTTTTAAAATGCACCTGGTTCAAAGAAACTGAAGTTCTGCAACACTTTTTCTTATAACCACATTCACTGTTCAGATGAAATCAAATCACCTTGAGAAAACTATTAAAACTGCTTAAAGACAATAGCGATAGTATTGTAGGATGAATTCGAAAAAGGTGAAATGATAAAAACTTGAATTGAACATGATTATAGATTAAATAAATAGCATTATTAGAAAGAGATTGCGGCTACTTTAGTATCTATGAGTTCCTGTTAATGCCATTCAGCTTGTGTAATGTCCTTGCAATGTTTCAGCACTTCATAAACTATGTGCTCATGGACTTTATTGAAAAACATTTTTTTGCTTTAAGAAATTTAAAAAATATAATTAAGATTCTGATTGCTGCTTATCAATATTGTATCAACTAAAAACCCTTGAGTATATGCAACACTATCGATAACAAAAGTGAATTGAAAAAATAAACAATCAACAAAAGTTTCTTTAAAAGCTTAGGTAAAATTTCGTGCCTGATACAGTACAAGAGAAAGAAAAAAAATTAGATATTATGGATTTGAACACATTAAATTCATTTTCTTTGATAGATTTTTTTATCTGAGAAAAACTGGCAGTAAAATGTAAGTTAAAACTTTATACTATAGATTTATTAAAAGCTTTGATAAATTTTTTTTTTTTTTTAAGTTTGGACATGTAAAATAATAAAATTCTGTTGTATTTAAGATTTAAATATTTTAGAGGAAGAATTCCAATATTCTGTGAAATTCTCTTTAAAAAAGACATATAAGAAAACGTTAATACCACATATAGTCCAAAAGGCACAAAAAATAAACAATCTAATTATGGTTTATAGTACTAATTTTTTGATTTTGATAACCCGGAACGGGATGAGGAATCAGCTAAAGCCAAGTAAGTTATATACATCACGTAATTTTTAATTTACAAATTTGTTAGTAATCAATTTAAAAACTACTGACTTTAGACAGCCAAATTTAATATATGGAGACCAGAACTCTATATTTAAAAAAATTATTTATAGAAACAAAAAAGAGATCTCCAATAAGGAAGTAAAATTGTGATAATTCCAAAGCAAACTAATTTAACATAAGTTGTATACTATAGTCATTGGAATGGTGAGTAAGTTCTGTAACAATTTTTTACAGTAATACTACAATATAAATTACAATAATTCTAATACAAACTAAATCTTAACTAATTTTTGCAGCTTTGCTCTGTCATAATAGAGTGAGACAATCCAGGAAGTCACCAACATTAAAATTACACCCACAAACATTTGAATTTACAAGAAGCACTAAAGAATAAACGCCTGGATGAAAACTATAATCGAGAAGAAATATCTAATGAAAACTATGAGGTAAGCATTTGTCACTGAGTTCATTTATTAAGTGATGATGATAGTTTAGCATGGTCCTATAGATCGCTGATTTGCTGATTACTATGTAACATTTTTGAATTATTCAGAGAATTCCTCTGCCCAAAGACGTCAATTTTAATGTAATATGCAAAACTTAATATTAACGATTAAACAATGGGGAACAATTTTGAAACGACATTGCCAAAAATCCTGTTAGTATCAGTATACTAGACCAAACAATTATTAATAACTGTTATAATACTTTTAAAACTAATATAGTAAATCTTCTTCTTACTCCCCTAAATCATACTATTTTTTTCATATATATTTATATATATAATTTTTTATCATAATATGTGATTAAAATATCTATCTCTCTGTATACTGCTTATAAGTGCAAAAAAAATGTGGCATTGCTGAAATTTGCTAATGACACCTTTGATTGAGCTTTTTAAGTGAAATCAAAATCCTGGTATATACTTATATAAGTCATTATGCAAGTGAAGACTTCAATTTTCTCTTTCTTTTCAAGTTTAAGTTTAATATTAACTTTGATACTTCCAAAGGTACAAAATGTCACTATTTTTTTAGTTTGATAAATAATTAACATATCAATAATTTATTAATTTTTTGAATCTAGAAAATCTTCTACTTCAAGTACTGAGATATACAAAATTGGCACAAATTTTAAAAACCGAGAAAGTTCGGTCATATCAAAAAATCTTTATATATTAAAAATTTAAAAACTGAGAAAGTAAGACCATATCAAAAAATTCTTAATAAAAAATTTAGTAGATAGTATTTAGTCAATAATCAAACTGTATTTCATTACACTCTGGTTCACATCCAATCTCATTATGGAGAATTTTTAGCAAAGAAACTTTCAAAAGAAGCAATGACAATTAGAGAATCCTCTGACCGTATAATTAATTCAAAAAGACCTCATATTATCATTAATTCTTAAAAAAACTGTAATAATGTAAATGTAGTAGTATTTTATTATTTTTATTATGTAAATAATAGCACATATGGAATGTTTATAAAATGGTTATACTAGAATAAAATAGTATGCCAATCTGAACAATTAAATTAATCAGCTTATTAACTGAATAATTAAAGTAACACAAAAAAAAATGGATACACAGTTTAGATTAATGTTTCAGGTGAAACAATTTCACCAGAAAGAAATGATTTCAGTTTAACTGTAAAATACATAGTAAATCTTGCACATCTTGAAGTCTGAAATATTTCACCCGATTGAAATATTTCGGATTCTAACCTCGTTTATAACGAAGATTGAGAATAAATAAAATTGTATTTCATGCACTAGACATAAATTATCATAATATTGTACAGTATTACTATATTAATAAATTTTATACCACGTCTGAATCTAATTTGGATTCTGTTATATTATGTCGTGTCTAAAGTTGACACCCATCCGAAGTTTCGCTTGAATGAAATTAATCCTTAAAGTTAATGTTGGCAAGTATAACTGAAGTTGCAGCTTTAGGTAGGCGCAGACTAACTGAAGTTGCAGCTTTAGGTAGGCGCAGACCTTAGGCACGACTAGGGATGGAAAATGATTTAAAACATGATCTTAAAAGATTGTTTGGTTTAAAATAGTTTTTAATATATTTCAAAACATTGACGTAACCATTGTTATCGTAAAATTATGATGCAACTCAATATGACTGTAAAATTAATTTATTTAGCGTTAATAAAAAAAGATAAATTTGAACTAGCAGTTTTGCATTTTAAATGTAATGCATTTTTAAGATATTTACAAATAAAGCACTTTTAATAAATATGATAGCTTAATAAAGAATTTTTTTCCGTATGAGTGTTTCTCGAAACGATATTATGGAACTTTTTCCGGTACAGAAATTAACCAATCAGAAACAATTATTTCAGTTTCAAACTTAGCTCCATTGTTTTAAAACGGTTTTGTGTTTCAGAAAAAACACAAGAAACATTTTTAAACTGTTTTTTTACCATCCCTAGGCACGACATATATATATTATAGTAAATATTCATGTAACCGGATAAATAATTAATTTCATTGTTGTTTTCATAGAACGACAAATTTTTTTATTATAAATTATAAATTATCGTAAATAAAAATTTTTTTTATGTGTAATTGAATATTTAGGGTCCTCTCCAACTTTTACTATGCTATAGCATATTTCAAAATCAAGTTCG
>CAJVPY010000996.1:0-21712 GCA_910591965.1 Dentiscutata erythropus
AAAATTCAAAAATTTAAAATTTGAAAAATTTGAAAATTCAAACTTTGAAATTTGTATATTTCGAAATTTGAAAATTTTAAAAATTAAAATTCAATAATTAAAAAAATCGAAATTTGAAAATTTTAAATTTGAAAATTAAAAAATTCGAAAATTTGAAAAATTAAAAATTTTAAACTTCTAAATATAGTAATTTAATTGCCAAATATGTATTATAATCACATGACATTCGAAATTTGGCTTTCCTGTGAACATGTGTTGAGTTACGCAAAATTTAAAGTCATGTGATCTGTATGCCCGCACTTTATATTTGGCAATTAAATTACTATAATTAGAAGTTTTAAATTTTCAATTTTTCAATTTTTGAATTTTTCAATTTACGGGTTTTTCAATTTTCGAATTTTCGAATTTTTCAATTTTTGAATTTTTGAATTTTCAGATTTTTCAATTTTCAAATTTTCAAATTTTTCAATTTTCGAATTTTCGAATTTTTCAATTTTTACAAAAATTGCACTTTTGGCCCAAATGGAACACTATATAAATGGGTACCCCTCTAGTTGGGATGCAGATATAGCAAATAGTGTAGAACCTTCAGGTAGACTACTTAAATTAGGCACTCAAAAGATGCATGTGTGGCTTGATGTACTATTGTTGTAATTATATTATAAAACCACTATCCAGTTCTCTAATAAAAAGTCTCCAGACCAAAAAGGTCATCTTAATACCAAAAAAAATAAATAAATAAATTACTTAAAAGTAACAGATAGAATATTAACACCTTTATTAATTAAAATAATTATACATATCAATATTTTATATATTTTAATATTTTAAAAATATTGCAAATGAAATTTTCATTGATACTTATTGATAAAAAAATAAATTATACTGATTTTATTAGTTAGAACTATAGTTTGAACCTGAATTAACTATTATAACCAAAATTATTAGTCTCATAGACTAATCTATCAATATTAGTCATAATTAGTTATTATATAGCATTAATTATTTTTATTATTTAACTATATATATTATAGCCACAGTAGGCAACTTAGTTTATAGACAATTAATTTACAGACAACAACTAAAATTAATTTGTTTGTGAATTCAAATATCAATAAAATAATTATTTATAAAACTTTGATACTAACTTGTAGCAAACATGATAATTCTGTGATATTACAAAAAGTAGAAGACATACTAGGAAGAATGATAAAAAAAATACATCTGGTAAGTAAATAAAATAAAATAATAATAATAATAATAATTATAATAATAAATACTTAGATCGTAGTGTGTAAAGCCTCCAAAGAATAAGAAACAACCCCAAGTTTAGAAAAGCTGCAAAATTTTAAGAAATTGAAAAAAGAACTATTAAAGAATTCTCAAGGCATTGTGATTGTATCTTGGCAATACTATTATTAAGATGGCCCCAAGACTATGAAACAATAGAATCACCAGATGAGAAATATCTACTATGACAAAACACTGACCAAACAAATGCAAAAAAAGGATAAATAAGTGAAAACAAATAAAAAGGGATTAAATTAGAAAACTGTATAGCTATGTAAGCTAAATAATAATCGCATAAGAACAATATTGATGATATAATAAGATAGGAATTAGATTTAGATTTTTTTCTTTTGTTTTTATTTACAGAATTCTTGTATAAATATAGTTGTAGTCCATTCTCTCAAAAAATATAATAATAGGTTCGAATAAAAAAAATATATAATAAAAAGTTTGAATTTGATCAAATAAAATTTAATACTTCCTTTTTGTTTCTAAAGCTCTTCATTTTTGTCTTTCTATACTCATAATAAACCAATTTAACACCTTATCTTGCCAAGTTGTAATTATCTCACCCTGTTATTTTAGTTGTGTAGTTGTTTTCTTTTTGGTTTTGTGTATGTGTTGTAGCTTTGTAGTAACTATCTAGATTTATGTCTTATCTAGCTTTTGCACTAACAATATATATACAGTATAATACTAAATAGAATAGTCTCTAATTTGAATAGCAAAACAAAACAAAATGAATAAAAATTTTGAAGTTACTAAAAGACTTGAAGAACCTAATGAATTTGATAAACCAAATAAATTTGATAAATATAAAAAATTCAATGAACCTAATGAATTCAATAAACCTGATGAATTTAATGAATATAAAGAATTTGGTAAATCTAAAGAGCTTGAAAAATCTGAAGAAATTAAGCAAGTTGAAAATCTAATTAACAAAATAAACATAAAACAATTAAAAATTTTGCAAAAAAATAATTACAACAAAACTGAACAGGATAACAAAAAAAAACCAATTTGGAAATATTTTAAAACAATTGGTATAATCAAATCTGGACATACTAGTGGGCAATATAGTTATTGTTTGCAAATATAGAAACAAGCTAAAGCAAGAGATTTAGAAGATCATATTGCTATTTACTGCAAAAAAACACTAGCTTAAATTAAAGCTAAATATATAAAAGAATTAAAAAATCGTTTACAAAGTATACCAAGTAAATAAAAAAAGTTAAACAATATTTTAATCAATCAACAATGAACACTTATTATGAACTATCAACAATTAATTCTACTAAAACAAATCTTTGTCATTGAGCACTTGCCAAATTTTTTGTAGAATTCCATTTTGGATTGTAAAAAATCTATTATTTATTGATTTTATAAATTTGCTTTGTCCTGGTTACAAATTGCTTAAAATAACTTAATTATCTACAACCTTATTACATAATGAGCTAGCTAATATTCTTGTTAATATTGATAAGAATTTGCAAAATAAAAAAATTTAATATTAGATTAGTATAATAAAATTTTTATTAGCACCAAAATCTACTTTTTTATATAATAATTTAATTTTATAATAAAAAATACTTTATTTTTACAGACAAGTTATTATATCTATTTACTTTTATATAATGCTATAATTATCTAATTTAATAATAACCTTTTTTTATAAGATTAGATGGGTGAACTACATCTTTAGAACAATTATTTTATGTTTTTGTAATATTAACATCAAATTTTTATTTTTTTTTTAAAAAATTCGGCAGCTATGCCACAACTTTATTAGACATAAAATAAATAAACTATTCTAGTTTACTATCTTTATCAAAACAATTATTCTAGTCACCTAAGTTACAAGTTTTAACTAACTCGGTTGCATCAAATATGTATCTATGTTTGACCTGCTATAGTAGATTTTATCTTCTTACTTATTACTTTTGTACTTAAAATAAATAAGCATATCATTAAATAGTATCTACAGCATGTTATAGCCACTAATTTCCTTAAGACCCTCCTCTTCTTAAAATCCAAGCAAGAGAATTCCATAATCCTTGTCTAAAGAATGACAAGTATAAAAAAACTAAACTAAAAAAAAGTATAGAAAAAAAAGTGAAAAAGCTACAAAATCTAAATGAATAACCAAATACAAACAAAAAGAAAGCAAAAAAAAGATACAAAAAAAGAAGAGATAAAAAAAAAAAGCAAAACTATGAACAAGAACAAGTTCCCCATGTCTGACTTAAAAATTATTTAATACTCCATAAATCAATCTTCACCTTTACTTTACCTCTGTATTAAAATAGTTTAATAGTGTGAAGAATACAAAATTTTTTTTGTTTATCGTACAATCTATTATATTATGTGTTATCACGTGTAGTAGCATAACTTTCTTATAACTTGCTATTCCTAATTTGGCTATGTAAAACAATATCGATTTTTTGTAAGAGGTATGCTGAATTTTTTACATTTTGAAAAAATTTTAAAAAAAAAACCAAAAAACCTAGCGGAAATGTAGAAAGAGGTTTTCAAAGTCAGGTATTTTTAAAATTTCAAAGGAGTGTATTGAAGCACACAACTATTGTTGTTTCCCTGTGTTTTTTGTTAACAGGCTAGTAAGCTTCATCGACAAAAAAGACTTTGGCCCTTCACCAAGATTTTTTATACAAAGGCACCACCTGCTAGTTATTTTGTATAATAATGCTCCTGGTTTGCATACTGAACGTCTTTAGAGAAGTATTGCGAAAAGAAAATGTTAATTTCTAGACAAACTACTTCATAGACCATGACTCTTCAACAAAAGTTATGTTTTTTTTGGCCAGAAATTTTAGTACGAGTGATCATTAGGAAAAGTTAATGATTTAATTTATGATATTAATATTAAATAAAAAAGAATATATTTATTCTTTAATATATCTTTTTTCTAATTTACATACTGGTGAATTTTTAGCTAAAAAAATTAAAGAAGTTTTGGAAAATATTAGAGTAAAAAAAATTTGTGCTATTGTTTCTGACCATGTATCAAGTATAGTGCTTGTTAAAAAACTTGTAAATGAAACTTATCCATATATTTTTTCTCTTCAATGTATAGCACATTATATTAATTTAATTACTTATAATATAATAAAATTAGATTATTCAAAAAATATGATTACTCAAATATGTATTTTATTTCAATTAATTTATGATTTTTTTATAAATCTTATAAGTAGTATTGTAATCTAATTAGAGAATAGTTAACTATCCCTTGGTTAACCAAGTTAAATTAATTAACAAAATAATTATAAGTTATTATATAGTGAATAAAAAATATTAGTATGGTGGTATAGATATATATTAATAATTAGATTAAATATTTGTCAGAAATATATAGGCTATGATTGTGGTCTATATATTTTTAACAGATATTTGGTTTAATTACAAGTATTTATATCATCATATTAATTTTTTAACTATCTATATAATAATGGTATTATCATTCAGTTGTTATTACATATTGCTACATCAAAATTTTGATTATACTGTATTTGTATAGTTGAGTTTTAAAATTCTTATTAGACAAAACAATTATATATTATTTGCTTTGTCTAATAAAAATTTTAAAACTTAATTATACAAATATAATTAAAATTTTGGTATAGTAATAACAATATTGCTATATAATAATTATTGTTAAAGTTTAATTTTTTAAGAGAAATGATTTGTGTTTATTAGTTTTATATAACTTTATATATATCAATTTTTTTTGGCTAATGAGAAATTAAAAAAAAAATTATATTTTGAAAACACAACAATTTTTATTGGCTCAAAAAAATTAATATATAGTATATATTATTATATAAAACCGATATGTACAAATTATTTTCAATTATATATTGATTTATATTTTAAAACTTGCAAGACTCATAAAAATAATAACAATTGTAAATATATAAACTAATTAATATTTGATAAATTAGTGTCAAAAAATTGTTAAATATTTTAAAAAATCATATCAACTAAATAATTGTCTTAAAAAAGAAATTAGTACTAGTATATAAAAAGATAGTAAACTCAAATTATATACAAAAACCTGATAGACTACAGCTTGGGATTGTATTGATTCAGTACTTAGATTAGAAGTTCCAATTAAAAAAGTAAGTATATTAATATACTTTATATATATAGAGTGTTGTCTATTAAAACAGCCCTTTTTTACATATAATTTATTTTGAGATAATTGAGTTTAATCATTTGTTTTGATTTTTAGACTGATTCAAGATTAATTTAATTTCTGATTTTGATTGGTTAAATTGAACAGGTGATTATTGGGAATCTTATAATGTGTTGGCCTTACGTGCTACTATGAAAATTTTCTTTTACAATTATCTTGATTTTTTATTATGCAAATCGACTTTCATTTATAATTGAAAAATATCAATCATATCAAAATTTATATAAATCTAATGAAAACTTATTTTTCAAAAAATTGCAAAAAAGAGCTGTTTTAATTGGGTCTATGTCACTTGTTCTACAACAATTTGTCCGACAGCTATTTTTTTAGTAATATTTTTAAGAATATTATTAAAAAAATAGCTGTCAGTGGGCAAGTGACATGAACCCGTTTTAATAAATAACACCCTATATAATCATACCTGATATTAAAATCAGCTAATACTAAAAATTGAAATTGCAATTTAAAAATATATATAATAAAATCTGTATATACACTTTAATTATATCAAAATAGATCCAAATTTTGATTTCAGCTTTAGCTATAATATATATAAAAGTTTAAATATATATCTATATTAATATATATAATTAATTAATTGATTATTTATTTATTATTAGATATTAGATGAATCTCCAAATTTAATTAAATATGAAATCAGAAGAATTTTACAAAGTCAAATATTTTTTCAAAAATGTGAAGAACTAAAAATAGTTTTGAAGTCTATAAAAAGCTATCAAATTACTTGAATATCATACTACTACTCTTGTAGATTGTTTTTAACAACTTTTGTAATTAGCAATTACAATTAAAGATTTATCTAATTCTGTTAGTCAAGATTTTCAAAATGATTGTTTAGCTCTTTTTAATAAACAATAGAAGCAATTTGATTTTGATATTTATTTAATTGCTTATTTTTTTTACTCCAAATACTAAGATATTTAATTTTTTATTATAAAATTATAATCTATAAATAATATTTATTTATATTTATTAGCAATTGGTATTAAAAAAGAAAATTACAATTTATTTTTGAAACAGCGAT
Source organism: Dentiscutata erythropus (assembly GCA_910591965.1). Lineage (NCBI taxonomy): Eukaryota > Fungi > Glomeromycota > Glomeromycetes > Diversisporales > Gigasporaceae > Dentiscutata > Dentiscutata erythropus. Next base: position 6,549 of record CAJVPY010000996.1, read on the forward strand.
TGAATTTTGAAAAAAATTAGATGGTGAAAAAGCTTCAACTGAAATTTTAATTGTACAAATGCAATAATATATGCTATTTTAAAAACTATAGAATACAAAATTTGTAGAAACAGTTCATATGGTTAAAACTTGGTAGAATTGTGCTATGGTAAAAGAAAACTTTATTCAAAATTTAGCTTTAAAAATTTTATCTCTTGTTCCCTATAATATAAGCTGTGAAATAATTTTTTTAGTTTTAGGTTAGTTTTGTACTAAAAGATAAACAAGATATGTATAAGTTGTATAAATCATAGTATTGCTGCTTACTTTCTTGAAGCCCACCTTCCCGAAATGCTATTTTTTAAATTATATAATTCTGATATTACTTTTTTCTAACAAAATATATTTTAAACAAATTAGTTTACTAATAGTTTGCTTTACTAATAATTTATTTTATCAATAGTTTATTTTACTGATAGTTTATTTTATCAATAGTCATTTTATTAACAAACTATTTTAGTCATTGTTATTAGAGTTAAGTTTGAATTAGAAAAACTTGTCAGTGAAATAAACCATTGGTAAAATAACTATTGGTAAAATAAACTTGTTAATTAATTAATTTTCGATTAAATAACATGTAGTAATTCGAAAAATAAACTTTAGGAAGTTAACCCAAAATCTTTGTACTAATATAATATTTATAAGAAACAGGTATTTTTATATTCAATTTTGATATTTTTACACTCTTACAGATTATAATATGATAATCTATTTTGCTATAATTACAATACACTTTATGTAATATATGATATATATATAATCAAAGAGCATAAAATACCAAAATTAAATATAAAATATTTGTTTTTTATTTTTTTTATTTTTTTTTGGTATTAAGATGAGGCCTTGCTCATATCTTTATTGATTAATTTATATAAGTAATTACATATCAACTATATAAAGACTTAATTTGTATAATAACAAATAAATATAAATTATATGCAAGAATAAAAGCTCAGACTAAAAGCTTAACCTAAAAGCTAAACTAATTATCTGCGACCTAAACCTACTAGAGTGGTCAAGACTCATCTAGGTTTGAATTGTTAGGATTTGGTTAATAGGTTAATATATTTAATAATATATTAATAAAACATCTTTTCTATATATTGATAGCAATAAAAAAACAAAAGTATATAAACTATATTATTTTCATCTTTACAAAATGAATTTTTATCATTTTGAACTTTTACAATTTGTTTGTTAATAGTGCATTTTTAGATAAGAATAAAAGCATTTTATGATTGATAATAATATCTATATAATATTAGTTATTTTCTTTTAACTATTACAATATGCAAATAATCTTGCTGTGGTAAATGTTAAAGTCTTTAAATGCTGTTATATTATTAAAAGATTTTTTGATATATAATAATGTATCTACTGTAATATTGATAGATGCTAGAAAAGCTATATAGTAAACTTTTGAATGTTTTGAGAAAATTTAATTATATTTTTTCTATAGCTATATTGTTCTCTATAAAGCTAATACACAGATATTACTATAAAAATTTGCAATATTAATATTTTTTTAATTTTTGTAAGATCTTTTAATTCTTTAGAAATTTTATTAGAGTCTATATTATTTTTTTAAAAAATTTTTTAGATATAATTTTTTTACTATAATACTAATAATATTCACTATTTATAAGTACTACTAATTAGTGTTAATACATAACCAGGTTCCAGATTATATCATTAAGTTTAATTAGTAAAGTTATATAATCAGATTATATAATCCTACTAATTAAACTTAGTGATATAATCTGTTATAATTTAGTCATATGCCAATACTGCTATTAATAAAAAGTATTTATTATATACAAGATAATAAGCATGTTTTAATTTATTTATTTTATTACAAAACTTTTGCAAGAGCTTTGTTTAACTTTACAAATATTAGTAACTAAGTTATTTATAATATTTTTATTTAAAACAAACATTTTAGCAGTATAGTCAAATCTCTATATGCAATCTCTATAAATACAATACCTTTCTAAATGCATATTTCTGGCTTGGCTGTAAGAAATTATTAATGCTAAATGCATGTTCTATATTTTGCAAATGCATATTCTCTCAAAAGATTTTCTATAATATACTAATTTTTCTAAATACATATAGCCAATCAGAACTCAGTATTTAAGTAATATTATATAAGCCTGCAAATCAAATATTAAAAGCTGCAATTTGATTGGCCCTCTCTAAATGCAAACTTTCCTAAATGCATGATTGAGGCTGATTCTGTATATATTGTATTTAGAGAGGGTTGACTATATTTGTAATATCTGTATTTGTTATAATAATATTAACTATAGTTATACTTTGTTTCTTAATATTAAAAGCTTGTATTATTTATTTCTATTATGTTTATATTAATAACTTTTATTGTTGATGTATTTGCAATAATGTCTGTAATATTTGTAGATATTTCAATTATAATCTAAATATATATAGCCAGAATACTTGCAAATATAGTAAATACAGTTTTTTTTTTTAACATGCTTCATGTTTTTTATTAGTTTCTGCTACTTTTTTTCTTTGCTTTTGTCCTAGTTATATGCAAGACATGTTTTATGTTGATGTAATGTTTTATTTTCTTCAAGCTTTCTTTTTTGAAGTACTTTTTGATTACTAAGTTGCTTGTTCATCTTTATAACTAGAAATCAAAAACCGATATAAGTCTAGTTATAAAAATAATTTTTTTTTTATGCCAGCCAATCAAACATGTATTACACAAAGTGACAGATAGAAATTGCAAAGATACATTTTTGATATTCTAATCAAAAATGTATCAAAAACAGAATTTTGGTATTATCTTGCATAGAAATTAAGAGTTCTTCACTACACTTTGAACAATTACACTAACACCAATTAAAAGCTTTAAGGTAAATTTGTTAGAGTTGTCAAATTTTTTTTCACTAACACACTAATTATTTGATTAATTAGTTATGTGTTGACTAACACTATTGTAGATAAAGACTTTATTATAACAATAGTCACATGCAATAACTACCTCAATTCATCACACTGATTATGCAACCTCTTCATTGGTTGTTAATTGAATTACTTTGTAGATATTTAGTACTATATTTTACTAAATAATGTATAGGGGACAATTCTAAATTTTGGTTTAAATAAGCTTATTTTGAGTCAAATTTTGAAATAATGCCTTAGCATGTTATTCCATAAAAACATAGTACTTTGGTGGAGGTGGATCAAATTATATTAAATATAACACTTAATCTATTACTATAGATTCCTTATACAGAACCTGTATCTCTTACTTTAAAGCATATAATAGACCTGAGTCTAATATTCAGCCCAGAGTTTATCTTTCTAAAAGAAAACTTTGAAGAGTATACTCATTTTGCATTTATAATAGTTTTGAAAAATCCCATATTTTATTAATATAGATTGTTATTATTCATATTTGGGTATTCTATATGGTGTGTTTACTATCATAAGAGCTTCTTATACTATTTGATTAATCTTACTTATTAAGGTAAATTATTACAAAATAATTGTTTGATATAGAGTAGGTAATACCACGGCTAATTGTTATAATGCATATTTGTTTATTGGTTTATATTTATCTCTTGGCTGTTTACTTTACTCAACCTAATAAAAATTGTGCAAACCTAAGTCAATTTGATTTTTTTTTATATATTGAAATTAAATAGGTAGAGAATTATGCTAACTAGAGGTCCAATCCGGATAAATCCATCATCCATTTATCTATATCTAAATTTATCTGAATATCTATTTATTATTGGTATCCAGATAATCTGACAAATATTCAGATAATTATCCGGATATCAATAGTAAAACAAATATCTGAATAAATTCAGATCTGAATATCTAATAGATAAATAGATAAACAGATAATGGATAGGAACTCTAATGCTAACTTTGAAATAATAGTAATATTTTAATAAAGTATATTAAATGATAATTTTTAACTCTGCCAGAATATCTCTCTCTACCTTATACTATGTTAATTAAAATTTAGATATATATTCATTTTTATTGCATCTTATGCTAAATGTTGTAATATTTAAAAATTTAATTAATATTGAAAACCTAAATTTATTAAATTAAGAAATTTAAAAAGCTAAATTAAATAAAAGTTGTTAGGAATTAAAATATAATATTTTTAATTTAATTATAAAAAATAACTTATTTTTTTAGTTTTTTTAATGACTTTATGCTCCGGACTTACATCGTTCTCCGATTCCTAGTTATTTATTTCTACTATGATAATTAGGGGTAAGTTTTCTTAACTAATATCTGTAATATCCTTAATGGCTCACCTTGAACTAGTTTTAGCATGGCTTGAAACTGATTAGGTTTAAGTTAAATCCATACAGTGCAGGAAATCTAAAACTTATATTACTTTATATAAAATAAAGATCAACTAATACATAGAGAATAGTTACGATTAAGTATATATTTTTTTTGGTATATTATACAAAAAGGCCGAAAATTTAGGGCCCTTCACTTTATTAGGATGAATAATTTAAGAAACTATTCTTAATATGCTACCAGTTTATGTATTATCTCTATATAGAAAGAATGAAAATTTTAAACTTTCTGTGCTATAGGCTAGGTTCTGCCTATTCATGGATTTGTTTGCATGGGCCAAGCCGAGCCTATTTTTAAATTTGAATCCAGATTCAAAAGTCTATGGATAGTTTTTTTTACAGTTTATGCTATTTGATCCATGGGTTGCACTATATATAAGTGGGCTTGGATAGGCTGGATCTGGACTTAGTTTAGCCCGTATATACGGAACTCTAGCCATGGCTTAAAGCTAAGTTTTAATTTGAGCAAAATAGTTTCAAATACTGATTGAAGCCAGCTTTAAATTTTATTTTAATATGGAATATTGGCTCAAGCTATGGCTTAAACTTTTTTCAGGAAAAATTTCGCATTTATCTGCAAAATACAAATGCAAACTTATCTAGTTAGGAAAACTACAGATACAGATATGTGAACTATTTATTACTATATTATAGAAAATAATTATATTTGACATAGTCAGATAGCGAAAGAAAAATCAATGCAATAAAATAAATTAGTGACTGATATTGCATATATTAAATAATAACTTATTAGTGTCACAATTTATTATGATACAACTATTTTGGAGTGATTATTAAGATTATTGATAGTAACTCTTATCATTGACTTGTTATGTACTATCGGGTACTATACTGGTGCTATGATAGTATATGATTATTGGGCAATCAAAATTGTGTATTTTTGTCACGTGATGTGTGGCACACTAGTTGCCAAAGTGGTCATCTTCCCTGGGATATGTATTTATTATAAAAAAAACCGAACTTATTAAAGAAAATCTACAAGATATAAACGAGGTTTAAATTATAGTCAACAAACACAAACACCCAATAAGAACAAACCGAACAAAAATCTAACTATTGCAATTAAAGAGTACTAATCTAATAATAAACCAAAACCTGAGTACAGAACATATTAAACACTTAGATCAATATATACAAAAAAAGTCTGTATGCTACCAGACCCAAACGAACTAATTTCTATAAAGTCTAATACTCAAATAAAAAGTAATAAGATCTATTCTTAACATAATATATTAAACAGCTATAAAGAGTTCTTTATTAAAACTTATGTCTTGATTGTTTTCTTTTTAATCTTTTTTGTTTGACTATTTCAAATGTATTTTACCTTTACATACAGCTAGCTATACAACTAGTATAGCAATGAATAGAAATATTCATTTCTAAGTGAAGTTCTTGGAGATGTGGACTATTTTGGATTAATTTTAACAGTGAATATCTATAGCTAGAATTTGCTTTCACAGTAATTTTTTTGTTAGTAAAACATTATATTCTCAAAAAGTACTTTAAAGTATATAAATAAGTTACCTGGGCAATTGATTTTACATTAGCCAATCATAAGATTGTCTGCTATGCTATGGTGTAGTTAGACATAATGTAAAGTTTGTATATTTGCAGGAGCAAAAAAATGAAAAATTGGCGATAAAAACTTAGATATGAAAAGTAAATTAATCTAGTTTATATACAAAAAGATAAACTTTATTTTATTTTATTTTATTTTGAGCAGTAAATGGCTTTTTTTTTTGTTTAATTGACATTTGAATAGGCCTATTTATACGATAAAGAAAATGGCTAGCTCTTTATTGATATAATAATGTATATTGGTTTTAAAACATGAGAATTGTTAAAAGCAAAATTTTTATTTGGAGAATAAGTATAAATATGCATTTATAGGAAAAATTTGTTTTAATCAAACCTGATTTAATAGATTTAATTTAATTTAAAAGTTTAATTAATTTTTAGGTGAACAAGTATATATGGGATAAAAACAAAAAAAATTTCTTAAACATTACAAAGTAGTGATGTTGGTAAGTTTAATAAATTGATAGTATAAAACTGTAGAAAATATGTTTTTTAACTTTTAAAACAATTACAGAAATTAATGAATTATGAAGATTCAGTTTCTTTTATATTAGTTGGGTTATTTAAGGCTTGATTAGAAGTAGGTAAATCTGATATAAGTTGATTGGATGTGATCAGTTTATTTTCTCTGGTTTGATCCATAAAATCGTAAGATCAGCAGTTGAAGATTTGATATTTGAAGAGGTTGATGGGAAAGTAACAGAACTAGGTCTTTTTCTCTTCCTGAATATTTTGGAACTCATAGTTACATATTACTCTTCAATTATATTAGTTGATTAAATTCTTTACTTTTTCATTTAAAGAAGAGTTTGATGGTTGCGGTTTATTGTCTGCGTAACTCCATTCAATTTCAGAAGAAATTATGTGAGAAATTTTACTTTGAGAGCTAAGTTTAGAATTCACCTAATCTTGTTTTTTGTAAACAGCAATTATAATTTAACTTATCAGGCAATGGTTCTGCATCTCGAATAGGTTCTGTGCCAAATACACGTAAATAGAATAATCTAGCTTTTTTCTAATACTTAGAATGGATAACAATAGATTCGGATTTACACTTTTTGCTTGAATTTTCCTCGTGTAAGACATGATTACATTTGAGTTTAATGCCTTTTTGATCAGTTATAGTGTTATATAGTTTCCTTGATAACATGAAACTTGTCATCCTATATCGTTGTTTGCTTTATATGATTAGTTACAGCAGGGTCAAGAGAGGAAAAGTATAAGAAAGGTCTTTAGATATAAAAGCTAGTTAGCTTGAGAGTAAATTGGTACAGTTTGAATAAGGATGACCTTAAGGAAAAAATATGCAAATTTTTGTGAGCGATTAATTTTATTTTTATTTTTATTTTTAATCTTCACGGGTTTTGCCGTGGCTTGCTTTTTATTAAAATGTGTATAAGAACTATATACATTTAATTTATAGAACTCTGAGCCCAACTTTACTCGGTTACCTTATGGTCCTAAATGCAACCTGTTGCACCAGTTCGCGGACAAACCAGAATTATCTTATCAAAAAATCTATAAAAAAAAGAAAACGACTTATAACTAAAAAGGAGATATGAAAGGAGGAATAGGGGAAATGAACAAAATATAAAAATAAAAAAAAACCCAAAAAAATAAAAAAATAAAAAAAATAAAAAACATTTTATAGATAACAATTCGAGAGGGATTTCACCTCTCTACATGACCAAAATGCACTATTATAACCTGTACAAGGCTAAAAAATTATATAACAAATACAACAATTGTATATCTCTAGTGTAAAGCTTCATCTTAATGTATAAAGTTCTTCCGACTTATGACCACCTTCAGATATCTTTTTAACTGGAGATCCCGATCCAACTTCTGGAGTAGTGCCGTATTTGTAAACAGACACGTCATGTGGTTGCATTCTACTAAGTCCATCTGAATTTGGAAAGTAAACAATGCCGATCTTTTGGAGGGGTAAGCCAAATCCCCACTTTTTGTAAAAAATTTTAGAAAACCGATGGGAGGGCAAGAGTAAGAAAGAGGAGAGTCACCAAACCCAAAAAAAAGAGTGCAGCTTTAGAAAAAAGAAAAGTTTTGTTGTTTCCCCTGTGTTCTTTTTTGAAGTAACTGTCTAAGAACTTCGTTGATAACAGTAAGCTCTTTGCCCACTCCACCAAGATTTTTTATACAAGGACACCTCCTGCCAGTTATCTTGTATAATAATGCTCTTGGCTTGCATGCCAAATGTCGACTTATAGAGAAGTCCTGAAACACAGCTAACGTTGACCTCTAGACAAACCGTAATATAGACCACAACTCTCCAACAAAAATTTTTTGTTTTTCTATTAGTAGGACAATTTGGTTTTAGTGATTGTTGAAAAGAGTTTTAAATTTGTGAGCGATTATATTTTAGATTAAATACTTAATTTGAAATAGAAAATGTACATATTCGATATTTTCATGGAAGACATATCTTCCAATTATAATCATGATTGAATTTTTTTCAAAGTCGGTTATTAAAGACTCTGTATTTGTGGTAAAACCTTTGTAGGTAATTTCTCTATATTCATCATCATCATTGATACGGTACAAAGCATATCCAGTTATGAATTTATTGTTGCTGCTAATTGTTTTAACAAAGCAGAATGCGACAAGAAAATTAAACCCAGAAAAATTAAAAAGAAAATACTAAGTAACAACCAAAAAAATAAATATAACCTATTAATATTCAAGTATATGTAACCAATTTCAGTAACTTACGAACTACAAGCCCCCCTAGTTCGCTCTGAAATTATATTAGGGAGGATATTTTTTTGAAGATAAGTATATATTTAGATAAGTTATAATAAATGATAAACGTTCAATTGTTGTTTTTTCCTTTTTAGATAGGGTAGTATGTGACCAATCAAAGTCGCGAATTTTTTGTTTACACGGATCAGCCCGACGAATTAAATTTAACGGTTCCAAAAAATAGGAAATCAAATTACAGTCAGGTTTTGTATCAGTTTTGCGAGGTTATCAAATTTGAAACATTTAAACTATTAGATTTATATAACGGTAACAGACTTGATAGATTAATTTTTATCAGATTTGACAGGTTATCGGTTTTGAGAGGGTCGACTGTATTAATAACTTATTTATAAAATACAAATTAATTGGTCTAATTCAAAAATTAGATTAGCCCATATGTATTGAATTTTTATAGGTAAATGTAACGATGCATTTTTAACGAAAGTAGCTTACTAAGAAATTTTTTTTTGCTTTAGCAGCATGTTCTAGTTTAATTTTTATTTGAAAAGAGAAAACTTCGCTCATTTCACGAAATATGAGATATATTTTATTTATTTTATAGATGTTTTCATTTTAATTAACTAATTCAGAGAATTTCATTTGTAGAAATATCTTGCGTATCATACAATGATGGTAGATGAATAGCAATAAGCTTAATATCGAAACGGAATACAGGATCCGAGTCGTAGATGAGTACAGTTGTAGATTACATGAGGAATTTGTTACTTTATTAGGGATATTTTAGTAATTTAAGAAAGGTAAAAAATAAATATAACATTGAATATTTTCAGGAATTAAGCAAGACTGGCATAAAAATTGAGGTTTAATACTGGCGAATATTATCATTGGGACACTGTATGCGATGCTAAACGGTCGATAATAATTTAAGTAGCGAAGCAAGTTTTTTGCGATTGGTTTCTTAAAGAGGTATATAATTCACAAACAAAAGTATTCTTTAACTTTAATGATAGATTGATGAGACAGATAACGATTTAACAAATTTTTTTTTAAAATCATTTTTCGATCGAAAAAATGGTATGGTTTAGATTTAATTCAGACTCGAATAATAATAAGGCATTTAAATATTTATTATATGTTACGAATGAGTGAAATTTTTATCAATAAGGTACTATAGAAAAAAGAAATATAATTTGGATCTCATAAGAGTATTATTTTCGCTTTAATAACAATCATTTCATTGTTTAATCAGATCATACGATACTGGCGATAGGAATAGTAATCATTCGAATTTGAGATAGTAATCTTCAGTGGATTAAGATAATAATACTCATGTAGTGTCTATTTTCAGGTAATCTGATTAGAGTTGTTCATAGCAGAGTAGCTAGAATTAAGATCATGGTCATGACATATATTCAATTTCGTAACACTTTGTCTTTCCTTTTATAGGTAGGTACTTTTCTAATTGATCTAACTTAAAAAGTTGGTTTGAATGCATAGCATTAGAAGAACCCGCAGCACAAATTTGAAAAAGATTCGGGAGAGTCAATTTTAAATAATTTATTCATCCCTCTTAATATGCAATATGCAACCACTAGCCATATTATTAGAGTAGGGTTAGGATTAAGGTTGGGCTTAGAGTAAAATTGCGAGAGGAATGAGAAATATTATATGAAGATTAAAAATCACCCTGGGTGATGAATAAATGTACTCTAAAATTTTTATATTTATACTTATTTATACTTCAAGTATTTTTAGTATCATTAAATTAAATTTTTTTTACAATTTTTAATTAAAAATCTTTACTTAGTAAAAAATTTTATTAATAACAACAAAGGAAAATGTCCTATACCCGATACGAAATAAAGCCGGCACCCAAATTTCATCATTTATTTCTAACGAGTTTAAATGATTTATTCTTGAAAAATTTAGAAATAGCGTCATTGAAAAATTAATGACTTAGAAATTTCATATGAAAACGGCGAGATGCTAAAAAACAGGTTAGTTAATATGTAATAATGATACAATAAAGAAATTGCGATCTTACTCGGGAATGAGTAATACAAAAACCGAAGAATAATTGAAGATTCACGGAGGCATATGAAAAGGGGAAATCTCATCTAAATGTCTAAAAAGGAGAAATTAGGTTAAAATTCTGTTCTTTGTAAAAATAACTTGCGTGTACTTAGATCTCTTCTATCCAGACTAATTCGCATGTCGATGTCTTAAAATTATTAATGCAGTGTAATTAGAATTTAATTCTACGATAAATGATATTTACGGCCCTCCATAATACTTTCGAACATTCTTTTTCATAAACACACATACTCAATGTACCAATTTAGTAGTACATTATTAGGTATACAAATTTAGTCGAATACCTGTTAGTTCCTCAAACTATGTAGTCAGTAATTATGTTATAGTGCTGCGAATTACAGCAATCACGGTGTTCAACTATCTTTAGGTATTTAAAACACGTATTTTCGAGATCCCTTGTAAGATATTCACAGGTTCATCCAGGATAGCATTAAAAAATTATCTCAATATGCATGCATAAGATTCTAAATTTGAACCTGACTTAATTTCGGTATACGTAATATAATTCTGGCCGCTAATACTGTATAACATTACACGGCGTATAAATTTCGATCTGATAAATCGATTTACAGTATATTGGAGTAACTAATCACATAAACACCCACGCTTAAAAAAAAATCACTACTACAGTTTATATCGAAAGAATATTACACATATTGCGCTTCACTATGTATAGTCGAAGTTTGATAATTCCATGATTTGAGATTCTTCCACTATATTGAATTTTTCATATTGAAAATTCATTACAACGAGAATAAATTGTGTATGACACATAGATTATGCGCCAAAATTTCACAAGGATTTTTAGTTAGTACGTAGCTACACGAATATCATTGTGTATGCATCATGCATCTTATTTGATTATGCATTAAAATGCCTAATTAGTTCACAAGAAAAAAAAAAAAAAAAAAAGAAAAAATCTAATCATTTTTACATTTTGCCTACTGAGTTTGAAAACATGATTTACACAAAAAAATTCTCAAGACTTTTATCAAATTTGGAATTTATTTTATGTACGGTATAAGATATATATTAGGATTTAACTGGATTTACTATAAGAAAAAATATAACCCGTGTCAAAATTTTATGATAAATTGAGTTTGTATAAAAAGGACAATTGCAAAAATAATTCCGTGTAATCCCAGCTTTTGTAATGGCAATATTGCTTGCTACTCTTTATAATTCGGTCCGATCACCGATTTTAATGCACTTACAATAATATTTAAGCATAAAAATTTCACCTTTCCTTTTCATAAATCGTAATTTAGAATTAGATATGTTAACCCAATTACTTTTAAGATTTCTCGTTATAATCTGGTCTTTCCTCTTTTTACTTGAGTGTGCTATTGTAGAGGCTCGTTTAATCGATGGTAGTGATAATAATGTTATAGATCCGACCGCCGGGGCTCCGCAGCAACCTTTTTTAAGGTCTATCAGTTCTCTAAATTTTAAGTAAGATGGTCAATCCTCATACATGAATATAAATCTATTTTTACAATATTGGTATATAATGATAAATAACTGTTGATTTATAATTTAGTTCGGATCTTTCACCGGTAACATCTCCTACTGATTTCCTTGGTCTGAACCCGAATGGGTCAACAACTATTAAGTGTACCGATAAAGTACCTCCCGGCATGTATCCCATGCCACGATGTATATCAAATATAATGTGCAGCTATCATGTTCAACCCTATGATTTTAACAAGTTATCAAGTTATCGTTCGTTCAGGCGGACTAATCATTTTGTAAGTTATACATAACGATGAATTTATAATAATTTTACTTTCACTGAATTCTAATTTAAATTGTATTTACTGTATGTAATAGATTACTTTTTTTGGTCAATTTATTGTGGGTGACATCGCGTTATCGAAGTCCACGAATCCAACATACCCCATATTCTTACCGGCAGATGACCCGTTGTATAATCCGAATTCAAATTCTACCGATATTACATCTCCATACCAAATTAATGTACCTTTTTTACCTGCCAATCGATCTGATGGTAACAATGATACTAATCCGGCAACAAGGAATCCCCTTCTTAGTGGAAAAAATCTTGTCACCCCCTTTCTTGATCTAAATAATATTTATGGTACTAGTGATCAAGATGCGATAGATAGACTTCGTAATACTTCGTCTAATAGAGGGAAATTAAAGACTTCTATTATTAATGGAGAGCATTATCCTCCAAAAAATATATCTACTGGAAAATATATTTGGGGTGCTTATTCGGAGGTTTCGTCTAATATATTTACTTTAGCTATCCAGACAATATGGATACGTGAGCATAATCGATTGTGTGATGAATTATATCAAAAATATGGTGATTCCTGGAGGTTGGAGAAGTCTTTTAAACTCTACGGTTACAGCTTTAGATTCAGACATCGAAAACACTGGCGTAAGAGTGGGATCTTGATTAGAATCACGAAGGGGTGGGTGGTAGCCACCCACGTCAGCATGATAATTTTCTAATGTGACGTTTCCATTAGTTACCTTAATAAAATTAAAAAAATTTTTAGATCATAAGCTTTATAAACTATATTTGTATTTGTATAATACTGTATATTTCAATGCAACTTACAATGCCAATAATAAATTCTGCTCCTTTCATTCCATCATCATCAGGACCAAATCCCTTGTAATAAATAATACAATTAATGGGTTAATATAAGTGATTATTTAAACCAAAATTTTATTTCTTGGTTCTTAACCAATAAAAATAGAGATAATATAAACTCACCATTCCGAACCATCCATTGCCATCAGATGTTTGAAGCTGAACTTTGAAGTATACAAATACTAAATCAACCCTATAACTTATAATATATTGCGTCCAACAATCAATCTTATTTGGGTAATTATCATCATCACTATTATTAAGTTTAATTTGAGGTTGAACGGCCCAAATATTTTGTGGGAAGCTTATATTGTTATTAAGATTACGAATAATAATGTCTCGGATTGTTGTATTTCGTATAATTTTTCGTTCATCATCATTAAACATATCAGGATTCTCAAACCAAAATTTATCAGAATCTCGAATGAGCGTATACTTAAAACAATATAACAATAATTTATTAATATAAAATTACAATAAATAATTAAGATAAAATATTCATAATAATAAAACAATGTAAATTACCTGTGTTACCATACTTGCATTCATAACCATGCCAAAGTTTGAACCATTTAAATGATTTTCACTCATTACACCAATAAAAGCCTCCACAGAATCAACACCTAAAATGACAATTTTGTAAACTAGTATTCATAGTAAACTTATTAATAATACAATAAATAGTAATATTCACCATTTGGATAGATTTTAGCCAAATTTGCTTGAGTATTAGGGTTTGAAGAAATATCAGCGAATGAATTAGCTTTAGGAAAACCATAATATTGTCGCGCTATATTATACAAAGGAATACCTATAATGATATATAAACATTTTTCTTAGAAAGGCTCAATAAAAAAACTCAGGAATTTCACTATTAAGAATCAAAAATTCGACCCATCGAATGACATCATTCAACACGCCATTCGATACCATTTGACATGCATTTTAACAGGTCGAATTTTTTGATTTTTACTAGTATTTAATAATCAAATAGATGTTTTACCACGATCTCTACTACTCCAAATATCAAAGGCAACCAGATCATAAGTATTTTTATCAGGGCCAATATATTTTTTAGTCGAGTCAGAAAAGAAAATATCAACTTCTTCTTGACGTTGAAGAACTAATGACCAAAGTACTCTATCTAGGCCAAGTTGTTCTAAAAGAGTGAGATTTTTAAGATCGTTCAAAGCCAAATCATAAAGGGTATCACCATATTCATCTTGAATTCGGTAAAAATCACTAAATAGTTTCAAAAAATTTATTAGCCACATTTCGATAAAAATTAATAACATGTAATATTAACCTTAATTCACTATGACCATATCGGAATGTAACAGTTTGAAAAAACGTGTCAACACCTGTCAACATATAATTAAATTTATTTTAGTAGATAGAAACATGACATTTAATAACTTAAAGTGACCTCATTACGTATAACAGAAAAATAAAATTTCTAACCTGGCTTAAGGTTAGGATTATATTTCTGGTATGCTGGTAAAGGACGGCCAAGAATAGCGCCAAAATATTCTTCAGCCACAGCTTTTTGAAAGAAGGCAGTAACCCAACGCCTCTGAAATTAAATTTATTATTAATTGATCTAATTTAATAAATTAAAAAAAAAAAAAAAAAAAAAAAAAAAAAAAAAAAAAAAAAAAAAAAAAAAGCCCAAAAAAACAAAAAAATATATTTCACAAACACAGGAAAAACCATATTTTTTAAAAAAATAAACA
>CAJVPY010000997.1:0-21680 GCA_910591965.1 Dentiscutata erythropus
TTGACAAGCTCTACAAAAGTCTCTTAAGTTAGAAAGATGATTAACTTAGTATAAAAAAAGTTTTAGATGCATGCACGACACATTCACACTATAGTAAATTTATATAGTAATCTGAGTCACTTTTTACTATGATCATTCTCTGGTTGACTGGTGAATCACCAATTAACTTATCTTTAATTTACTTATAGTATAGATTCATCGTATTATAATTAAAATATCACTTCTTAATATCCAAAATGTTGAATTCTCGTTTATAAGATTTATTCAATTCGGAAATAAATTCTTATTCATTTTTGTTCGAATTTGATCTTCTTCCTGTATAACATATCTTATATTAGTATTAGAGAGTTTAAATCTCTTATCGTTAAGTATTTTCTTAAATTCGAAAATAATTTCTTTTTAAATTACTTTCATCCTTGTAAAAGTCTGCATGAATATATCCTATACTATAAACTTCATTTAGATTATATAAATATCTTTAAGTAATCTTAATTTACTTTATAAGTAAAATAACGAAATTTTATTCTTAAAATTTATAATGACTTCTATTATTGATATATATATATATAATGCAATACTATTATGTATTTATTCGTTTCTGTGCTTTGAGTTAATTCATATATTTCAAGACTACTACATTATAATTGACATTTCATATGATTATCTAACTCTTTTAAACAATCATCAGAATTTTCCTTGGAGCTAGATAAAGTCTTGAACATAACAGTGTTAGATAGTTGTGTGATCATAATACTATATATATCACTATTAGTAGCAATTTTAATCATATGCTAACTTGTTTTTAATACATCGATTTTTCTTTCATAATTAAATATCACAATAAGGTGGTCTTTTTGTAGATATCTTAATAATAATAATACCCAAAACTATAAACATCTACTTCTATTATATATGATCGTTTCATGAATGCTTTTAGGGAAATATAAGGTAAAACATTATAGATACTATCTTCTATGTTAAAAATCTCTAGGAAAATATTCTAGTTTATGAGCTTTCTTTTCTGATATATTTCATAAGATTATTTATTCTTTAATCTATTTTCCATATAATTTAAATTCTCTTTATAAGTTCTTTTGTGAATTCTGTAATATCTTAAGTTCTACTATATATATATATGTGACTTGAATTCATTTAAAATTATTCTATTATCATCTAACTAAATACTAATCCAAAAATCTTTGAATGTCTATTCATTTTAGCTTTAAATTGAAATTCTTTAATATAATTATTGATATTCATACTTTATAATTAACTTCATCAGTATATAAATATATAGTTTATTAATAATAAAAGATAAGAATACAATTTAATTGTTCATAATGATCATTATGTTATCATATCGTATTGTCTACTATTAAAATAGTAATTTAGACTGATTCATATTCTTTTTTGCTCTTTTCTCTTTTTTTCAATTTTCCTTATTTAGAATAATATTTCTTTAATAATTTTTTATTTATAGGGTTTTGATAATTTTTCCATTAACAGATCGTAGTTTGTAAACTCCTTTTTCTAATACTTTGTGAACTACAAAAGGACCCTTCCATTTTGGATAAAGCTTATGACTTTTTGAATATTGTTGAGAAGCCTTGTATACTAATACTTGGTCTCCTCTCTTAAATTCTTCAATAGGTGGTAATTCCTGATCATGCCTTATTTTAGTACTTTCTTGTACTTTTTTTACTCTTTTAACTGCATCATTTCTTATTCCAGGTAATACTTCGATCAATTTGAAAATTCTTTGAAGGAATGTTCCTTCTAACAATTCTTCATTTTCATCAGTATGAATAGGAAATCGGGCTTCTCTTCTATATATCAAGAAAAATGGAGAAATTTTCATCGTGTTTTGCTTAGCAGTCCTATAAGCGAAAAGTACTGAAGGTATCATTGAGTCCCATTCTCGGACGTTTGTCATTAATTTAGAAATTGATTCACAAAGTATTTTGTTAAATCGTTCCACTAATCCATTCATTTGTGGATGGTAGGGCATTGAGTAATGGTAGGTAATGGTGAATTTCTTTAAAAATTCATCTATTAGATTATTGCGGAAATATGTACCTCGGTCAGATAAAAGATATTGTGGACATCCATGTCGACACACAATGTCTTCATAAATAAAGTCGGCTACTTCTTAGACATTGGCATTCTTGATTGCCCTTGCCTCAGGCTATTTGTTCATGTAATCTGTAGCGACTACAATATACCTATTACTTTTAGGAGTCACAGGTAATTTACCAACTATATCAATTCCAATTTTGTAGAATGGAGCTTTGACTGGAATTAGATGTAATGGGGTTTCGCTAAATTCTTCCTTCTTCTTTAGCATGCATCGCAGGTTCGAACGAATCATCAAATATCGGTGTACATCTGCAGCCAGTAATATTTATTTTGAATTTTGTTGAACATTATTTCTATTCCTAAGTGTTCTCCTAATAGATGAGTATGAATTAAAAATAAGATAGATTCAACTTCAAATTTTTGTATTACTCTCAACAAGTGATTAATTTGATGTTTATCTTTTTTGTATATTAAACCATTTTTCACAACAAAGAATTGGCTCTGGGCTTGGATACTTTGTTGTTCCTGTGGAGTTAATTTCTTTGGTAATGTGTATTCTATAAGATATGTTTTTAATAATTGGTATCATAATGATTCCATCTTTTAAATTTGCCAGGACACCGACTACCTGGACTAAATTACTTTTAATGTCAGATTTTGATAACAAAAAAAAAAATAAATAAAAGGAATGTAATTTCTTTGTACTTTCTTAATTAAATTTCTTCTTTTAAAACTTATTGAACTAATTAATTTTTCGTATTACACTATCCAAATTTCATGCAGTACTTATTTTGGTAGCTAACCCAGCCAGTACCAGGCTCGATATGCGAATTATAGGCTGAATAACACTTTCAATTTTCACGCATAAAGTGAATTACAGGCAGAGTACCTTCAATTTTCACACATAAAGCAAATTATAGGCAAAGTACTTTCAATTTTCACGCATAAAGCAAATTATAGGCAGAGTACCTTCAATTTTCACACATAAAGTGAATTATAGGCAGAGTACCTTCAATTTTCATGTATAAAGCGAATTATAGGCAGAGTACCTTCAATTTTCATATATAAAGCGAATTATAGGCAGAGTACCTTGTGTAATTTGTTTTAATTTCTGTTCAAAGTTTTTTTTTTTTTTTTTTTTTTTTTAGTATAATTTTTAATGTCAATTTAAGTTTCTTTAATTAATATTATCTTTTGCATTTTTCAATAGATCTTTATTTTCTTTCTGAAATTAAAACCTATCTTAATTGATAATTAAATCTTTACATTTTACTGCATAGGGTTGCGTTGGTAATAATAATTTTTGTTATAATTTCTTTCTTGATAATATATTATAAATTGCATTTCACTTTACTTCTTTTCTTTTCTTTTCTTAGATACATTCTTGATAACACGTCGACATTGGAATGTTTTCTGCCGGCCTGGTGTATAATGGAGTAATTGTAAGGCTGTAATCTTAGAATCCAATGGGCTCTTTTTCCTTTTGGTACTGAGATATGTAACCATTTAAGGGTAGCATGGTCTGTTATTAGTGTGAAATATTTAGTGTCTAAATAATAATGGAAATGTTCTACTGCCCAAACTACAGCTAGACATTCCACTTCTGGGGTAGAATAATTTCTTTCGGTTTTTGAAAGTCCTCGGCTTGCATATGCCACCACATATTCTTTGTGGTCTTTATCTTTTTGAGCTAATATAGCTCCTAAACCTACACCGGAAGCATCTGTATAAAGGTAAAATTCTTCTTTGAAATTTGGATATCTTAAAATTGGAGCCATTATAAGATGTCTTTTCAATGTTTCAAATACAATTTGCTAACTTTCCTCCTATTTATAGGATACGTTTTTTTCTAATAACTTATGAAGCAGTCTTGCTATTGTGGCGAAATTTTTTATGAAACGACAATAATAAGATGCTAGTCCTATAAATCTCCTAAGTTGTTTAAGATTTTCTGATATAGAAAATTTTTTAACCTTTTCTATTTTAGACTCATCTGGTCTTACCCCCTCCTTATTAATTACATAACTCAGGTAATTAATTTCAGATCTAAAAAATATGCATTTTTCTGGGTTCAATTTTAATTTTGCTTTTCTTAACTTACTAAAAATAATTTTTAAATGATTTAGGTGTTCTTCAAAAGAACTTGAATAAATATTAATATCGTCAATGTAAACAACAGCGAAATCTCCAATACAGTCTCCAAGTACTGTATCTATTAGCCGTTAGAAAGTTTTTAGAGCGTTACAAAGGCCGAACGGCATTACTTTGAATGCGTAAGTACCATATTTTGTTATAAATATAGTTTTTTCTATATCTTCTTCATTTACTCCAACCTGTCAATATCTACTTATTAGATCCAACGTGGAGAACCATTGTGCTTTGCCGAAAGTATCGAGAAGATCGGTGTTATGTGGAAGCAGATATGTATTCTTTTTAGTTACTGCATTTAGTTTTCTGTAATCTATACAGAATCGCAGTTTTTCATTTTTCTTTGGCACGATAACTACCAGAGAAGCCCAAGGACTATTTATTTCAAATATTAATCCTTGTTCTTTTAATTTTTTTTATTTCTTTTTGTATAAATTTGTTTTCTTCATAGGCAGCTCTATAGTAAGTTTGTTTAATCAGAGTAGCATCACCTGTATTAATGCTATGTGTGATAGTATTTGTACGGCCTAAATTTTCTATACTTTGAGCGAATAATGTTGCTTTAGTAAGTAGAAATTCTTTGCCTTTTATTTGTTGTTCTGAGGTTAATTCTTCATTATTAACCATTTCTTCAATTATTTCTTTTATAGTTTTCTTTTTATCTTTCTCTTTCTCTTCTTTTTTAGTAGGCACTTCCTCTATATTAGTGAGATATAGTGTAGGATTTTCTTCAATTAAAAGTCAACCTTTATCTTGTTCTAATTCGTTGAATTCTTCTTCTTCATAGTCAAATTCGTCAAATGTGTTTTCACTATCGCTCTGAACTTCTTCATCTTCATATGAATTAAGGCCTTCAGTGTCTTTATTAGAAATTAATACCTCTGCTGATCTATCAGCATATTGTAAATATAGTTTCTGCTCATCAAAATATATACGAGCTTTAGTTTTCTGGAACCAGTCTGTTCCTAATAGCAAGGTTTCATCTGAGGATTCGATTACATGTAGAGTAGTAGGTACTATAACCTCTTGAATGATTATTCTAACATCCTTAATTTTTCCAAGTGTTTTGGCCTTGGCTCCAGTTGCTATTATTACTATAGTAATGGATTGCTTGTCGATTTTTAATCTAAGTTTCTTTAAGAGTCGATTTGATATGATGCTTATGGTGGCTTCTGAATCCAATATAGCCAATATTGGATTATTACAAATTCTAACATAATATCGGGCAGCAGTTGTATGGTATTCCTTATAAAATTTGTTTCTTTTGTCATTGTTGGTCATTTTAATATTTTGGCTAGATTTCTTCTTTGATTTGGATATTGCAAGATTTGACCTACAGTAGCAGTAGTAGGTAATGATAAAATATCATCTGCTACATTGTAAGGTTGTAAAGTGTCGATTTTTGATTGTCCTTTTTTTCTTTTAGTTTTATTTAAGGCAAGTGATCTTGAAGAGGTTTTTCTAATTCAATATTTTGTTCTTTTTCTTTTCTTTTGGGAGAATTCTAACTGTTTTGCGCAGTCTTTCTTCTCAATTCGGCTTTGCTAGACATTTTGTTGTTTGTTTATTAGTATGTTCATTAACTACATAAACTTCTTCTTTATGATTGTTTTCTATTTCACAAAAACTAATAGTTTTTGTTTTATTATTGTCTTTTTCTTTTCTTTGATTAAGGTACAGATATTTGGATTTTTCTGACATACAATTTCTAGCCAGGTAACCAAGTTTTTACATTTATTGCATTCTTTTTCTCTCCTTCTTTCCCAGGTATAACTATTTTGAAATTGTCTTCTGCTATACGAATTATCACGTGGCTGATGAACTCTTGTATCCTTTAATTGAGCAGACAAAGTCGCATAATTTAATGCTAGGCCTTTAATACTTTTCTTTAATTCGCTTAATTTATTTCTTTTTTCTTGCTATATATTTTCTAGTTTAGAAGGTCGTCGGCTATAATTTTCTCCAGCTTCGATTCTTTTTGCTGTGGCGATTGCTTCGTTTAAATTCTTTGGTGCGGCTATGAATACTAAATAGCATTATTGCCTTTCAATCCATTCAAAAACATTCCAACTATGAACCAATCTGTAAAACCATTGTCAACATTGATTCTATTAAGCAATTTTGTAAATTTAGTGGCATAGATATCCACTTTCTCTGTATTCTTTTGTCGCAACTCATACAATTCCATTTGCTATCTATATTGACGTTCTTTGAGAGCAAATTGTTCTACAAACAGATAGTAGAAACTTTTGCTTCGATCTGTTTCATTATCCTCTTTTACCTTCCAGTACTCAATACTTTCTTTAACTCTTTTATACTATACAGCCGCCATTTCTTTTAGATATCCGAACATGATCTTTACTATATGGTCTTCGGTCTAATTATTAGCTTCAGCGGCTCTGTCAAAGTCATCAAACCATTCAAACAGATCTTCATTATCAGTACCATAAAAGTACTTAATCTTTACATAATTACTTTCTTTTGATGAAGTTTTGTTTTCTTCCTTTTTTGTTAAAGCTTCCATAAACTGTTCTTCATTCATACTTTAATAGGTTTAAAACGTGAATATTTATGAAGTTTGGAATCTCACAGTCACCACCAAATGTTATGGGGTGAATCGTATCCTTTGATATGAAAAATACAAAAATGTATAATTCTAGATGATAAGGTAACTCACCAGAGGCGTGATGATGGTGATTTAGCAATAGTTTAGTTTTTTAAAAATGATATTATCAAAGTGATTTATTAAATGTTATAGGTGAATGATATTAGAATCCTGTAAGATCTACTTTTACAAGAGAGAAATTACAGGGTTTATATAACTTTCACTATCTTTATGATCTCAAGAGGTTTTGGGATAAATTAGATAAATCAGATCTTTTATCACAAAAGATCAAGGGAGAATCATTATAACTAAAGGGGCTTATAAAGATAAGTACAACATGATTATAATAATGAAGGCTTTGCCTTTACAACATTTCTATTTTAACTATTTCTAATTATTTTTTAATTCTTGTTTTCTTCTCTTTAGATCTTCACTTGTTCTTCTTGGAATTCTTCTTCGGATTTTACATAGGTTATCTTTCCGATATTTAGCCAGTAAGCCTCATGCACTAGTCGATCTGGAATTCCGATGATCGATTTGCTTGAAGTCATGAGTTTGCTGCGTCGATTTCATTGATCTTCCTTTTAGCCCGTGACATTATGAGATTTTGCAGACACACATGTCCTAATAAACTAAATACATATCACTCTGTTCTTGGTATATTTTGTAAGTCTGTAAAATAATTTTTTTTTAGAAATTTAATTCAAACTATTCAAACAGTTTGCAAACTTTGAGTCAAATTTCAAATCAAATCAAATTTAGCTAAAAATTTGTCTTCAAATCAAACTTAAACACTTTTTTAAAAATAGTTTGAGTTTGATTTGATTTGATTATAGGAACCCTATTTCAGCTTTTCCCATGTCTGCAGTTTTCTTAAACTGTTCGAAAGTTTAAATCAATTTATGTGAAGTTGATTCATTCCCGTTCTCTGAAGCAACAATCAAGTTAATGATATAAAACCATAAAATGAAATTTAACATGAGTTAAACAAAAGAATTATT
Source organism: Dentiscutata erythropus (assembly GCA_910591965.1). Lineage (NCBI taxonomy): Eukaryota > Fungi > Glomeromycota > Glomeromycetes > Diversisporales > Gigasporaceae > Dentiscutata > Dentiscutata erythropus. The sequence goes on from CAJVPY010000997.1 coordinate 7,831, forward strand.
GCATAGTATAAGCATCTTTGTTCATAATACTTAGCTTGATCATAGGTTTTTGTTCGAATGTATTTCAAGAAAAAAAAAGAGCATGCTTAAGAAAGTTCTATATATCGAGTCTCATTTACCTTTTTTAAAAAGGTATAGAGATCATAACAGATTATAAACCTATATGATCTTAACTTTCTTTTCATATATCGTTTAGGTATTGCGAACTCTCCTGAACTTTAAGCAAAAAAAGGTTATCGAGGACCAATCAAAGCCCGGTAGATCGTTCTAGAAATGTTCTAGAATCGATTTCAGTTTTTGGTAATATCCCTGACTGTATTTAAAGCAAACATGCTGTCGTGGCGGATGCTGATTCACAAGGTACTTTGTCTTTTTCTTTTTAGAATTCGTCCACTTCGCTTATCCACTGAGATGGTGTATCGTTAGGTGCTTCCTTATGTGCCCCTACCACGCACATAAGAGTCGTAACCATCCATAACTTAGTTACATTATGTGTTGTTACGTCCTTTTATCAGCAAAAGGTTCCTTATATACTTAATATTCGATCTAGATTAATTACATCATAATTAATCACACGATAGTTAACTTACTTCAATTACATAATTAATCAATCCGATACTTATCTTTCACTTCAATCACATATTTATTATGCACCCTGATCGATTTTTTGATTGATCGGTTAAACGCATTAAACTATCGATTAATAAACCCGAATAATATCGTACGTATGATAATACATAGATCCTGTTGCATAATTCCAGGATCAATTTTCTACCGTAGAACCGCTTGTGGCCGTGACACATGCTCACTTAATAATTCTCAATACAAAGATATCGAAAGATGTATGGGTGGTCTCACCACACTGCATCAAAAAAATTGCATGGTTACGACAAGGATATTGAAATTGATGCACGGGACTGGAGTGTGAATGAAGTATTAGCATTAGGTGTTCTTCGTTATTATAATATTTCGCACTCTTATTATGATGACCAGGGGGAATTAGCTGAATACCCTTAGAATAGTTCCGATAATGAGATCTTTTCATAATATTAGAAAATTTTTTATGATTTCTTTTTAAAGCATATGCTATTGTTACGGGGTGAATTGTATCCTTTACTATGGAAAATACGAAAATAGATAGTTTTAGGTGATTAGGCAACTCGCCAGAGGCGTGACGATGGTGATTTAGCAATAGTTTAGTTTTAAAATGATATTATCAAGGTGATTTATTCAATGTTATATGTTAGGAATATCATAATCCCGTAGGATAAGATCTCCTTTACAAGAGGGAAAATACAGAGTTTTTATAACTTTCACTAATCTAACGATCTCAAGAGGCTTTGGGATAAATTATATAAATTAGATCTTTCATCACGAAAGATCAAGTAAAGATCACTATAACTAAAGGGGCTTACAACGATAAGTACAACATGATAATTATAATGAAGGCTTTGCCTTTACAACATATTCTATAAAACTATTTCTAATTATTTCTTGATTCTTATTTTCTTCTCTTTAGATCTTCATTTGTTCTTCTTGGAATTCTTCTTCGGATTTCGCGTTGGTTATCATTTCCAATATTTGGTCAGTAAGCCTCATGTACTAGTCGATCTGGAATTCCGATGGTCGATCTATCTAAAGTCATGAGTTTGCTGCGCCGATTCGTCGATCTACCTTTTAGCCTGTGACACTATATAAGAATAAGATTTGCTTTTAGATTCCATACGATATTTGTGAGGATTATTCGGTGGTAGAGAAAATTCGTATCGAAGCACTATTAATAAATGCTGTCGGGGATGATGCTGAAATCGGATGATGCTGAAATTTTGACTTATTTTATTATGAAATTTTAAAAAATTTTTGGGCCTTTTCGTTAGGGGTTTTTTTTAGAGTTAGGTTAGGGTTTGAGGTAGTGTTGTTAGTAAAAAAGTATATGTGAATTTTAGTAGGTATTATAGATTTAAATGGGACCCTAAATTTCAGCATCAGCCAATTTCAGCATCATCCCCGACATTATTTAACTATGTCTTCCTAAGCATTGAAATAATCACGCGTTGTTGCACGAGAGAAAAGGGTTGACCCATACTTGAAAATATAAATATTTTTTATTTATATATTCAAAAGAGAAACTAAATTAGGAGTAAATCTTATCAACTTCTGGGTCCAGTAGTATAAGGAATCCAAGAAAAAATTTATTTATTCTCTTTTTCTTCCAAAAATCTTTCAGGATAGTATTGATCTGCATTTTCCATAAGTCCGGACTATGATGGAGTTAATAGCAAGGCTTTGTCCTTTTGGTAACGTGTACAGACCGTATTTAAGTTCTTTAGTTGCTATACACGGAGATATCATTGTTAACGTTGGATACAAACGAAAAGTTTCTTTGATAATTGCAGTGATGTATTTAAGTTCCCGTGATTTGAGAAACGATATTATAAATTATTTAATAAATAGAGAATATCAATATATGCGAAATATGTACTTTGAGTTGCTTAAAGTCAGGGATTACTATATCATTCCCCAAAACACGAATTGCTTAATTTCGTGCTTTTTTTTTGTATTCCTGAAAAGATAAATATTGTATAAAAAAGTTTATGCAATATAGTAACGAATGTACCGTAAATCGCCGTATACAAGATCCGGGCCTCTTACATTCCGCCAATTTTAAAACCTATAATAGATAGTATGCAACCGGGAGTCCATGTCATTAAGAGGAAAACTTTGAAGGTTTTGCATTTATAATAGGCAATCCAGATATTTGAAAAAAACCATGTTTGATTAACATGGATACCATGATTCGCATCCGGGTATACTACGTGGTGGGTCTACTATCATGGGGGTCTTGTATACGGCGATTTACGGTAATAGTGAAATAATACAGGATATTTTGCTGAAAACTAAAAAGAATAACATAGAGCGGATGAAGAATCTATACAACAATAAATAATTTTTAATATTAAAGCGGGGTAATAAATGAAATTAAGAAATAAGAGATCCTTACATCATGTGCAGCTAAAAGAACACTTTGTCTGAATATCATGACCTCCAATCTCGGCAACTTCAATCATTCCAGCTAGTAAATTTTCAAGTTTAATTCCAAATCAGTTCATCGTTTTTCTATAATACCATAAAGGAATCGATCGAATTCTTTAACTCGCATTTCATGATCAACATTTATTTTGAGAGCCACGGTAATAGGACGAAAAACGGATTGATAAGTGTCAAGGAATACGGATTGTTCTAAACACTATAAAAAATATACAAATAAGAGGTGTACTGTATATTTAAATTTGAATCTTATTTATAGATACGTACGTACGAAAATAAATGAAATATATGTATACTTGTAAACCATGATTAAAAACCAGTTTGCCTAATATTTGTAAAATTAAACGCTGAATAAGGTTAAATATATTTTGTACACTGATCGAAAATTCAAGAGTATACACTCCGGTTGGAGCGCTTTATTAAATACAGTTGTTGCGATTTTTCGATGTTTTACCCAAAGCTATTTTATAAATTATACATGTTTTTTTTGCAAAGGTAAATCGTTACGTTTATATCGATAAGACTAAGTGATCAAATGATATTAAATTCTTGTTCAAGTTTCCTATATTTGGAAATTTGAAGTATATTTCGAAGATGTGGTATGTATCTGTCTTTTTGGTCACGCTCCGGTCGAGCAGCATCCCATTGAAAAGCTTTACATTTTACTTCATGATCGAAGCTTGGGTTGATAGCCTCAAGTTTAAGACCAGTGGCTACTTCACCGTTAGGCAATGCGATTTTATTTCCAAAGTATATCTTTATCGATGACCTTCTTTATAAGACCACATCGGCTATTTGCTTAATATTCACATATTAATTGGTATTTACGAAGACAGGTATTTTGACAACTAACCAGACTCTAAAAAAAAAAATTTTTTTTGCATATTCAGTATTTGATACGTAAACAGCCCAATTGATAAAGTTCCAAATCTATATTTATACGATTGATAATACAAACATTATCTGATTAAATTGTTGAAACGTTTCTCAATTTTGTCATGGTAAAATTTTTTATATGATACCTTAACAATTCCTAATTTACGTGAATCCGCTTCGAGCATAATGTGTTGTACTTCATCTTGTCCTTTACCAGATATCATAGCCCAAAAATATTTTAAAAAGGGAACTGTTGGTATGTTCTGTAATTCTCTAGGTGGTTCAGTGATCTTTTGAATCAGAGCTGTAACTAGTCACAATACAAATTTTAAATAGTTACAGGTAAGTTAAAATAAAGACGAAAAAGTCATAAGTAAAACTTTTAACTACGGTTTCTTACTATTTATTCTAATACAAAACAGAAAAATAAATAATGTCATTTGCGTAATAGTTATTTTTTGGAAAAAAGAAATTCATTTCTTCAATGGCAATTTAAATAAGATTTTTTTTTCAAAAAAAAAAAAAATGTTAACGTTACAACCTTAAAAATTAATCACGTAATAAAAAAATCACGTTGGTACTTATAATTCGCGTAACAAAAGTCTAAAATTTAAAAAGTGTCATTCGCATAAGAACAGTTTAAAAATCGGTTACTCAGTGATCATTGAACTTTTTTTAAAAGAAAACATTGTTAATGAATATTTAAAAAAGTCAATTGCGTAGAAATCCACCTAAAAACATGATTCGTGTGACCCGGCGGGTGGACCCACGGGTATCTGGGTACCGAATATCTACTGTAAGCTTATTATAAAAGAATTTCAACAGAATTGATAGCCTTGTTTTGTAAAGTTGCTACTATAGCATAATCAATTTAAATGAACAAAATATATAGCTTAATTTTTGAAATATATACCTTTAATTGCATTTGAGATTTCCCGAGTTTCTATTATTTTGCTAGATCTGGATGTTTTGGTGAGATAATTGGCAATGCTTTGGTTACTTTATCAGTATCTGGGAATTGTTTTTAATTTCATTTGCATCTTCTGGATCTTTCATGGCGTTATTCCATTTAATTTTATTGCAGCATCTGAATCCTTCATAATTTTATTCATCTGCAAAGTTTATTTCAAATTTTAAAAGAAGTAGGTCGTTTTTATGGAACTGAATTCATGCATTGTTTAGCTAGTTCAGTATAGCAATCTGGAATCCTAAGAACAGATTCGGATTACAATCCTCTGAATATATCTAATGAAAGACAAAGACCAAATAGACGACCATCAGAAACTTTGTCTAATTAAATTCCGACATAATGATTCCGAAGTCATAAGCGTCGGCAGCTGATATAAATTCTGTCTCAATAGAATCTCTGGAATGACATAAGGCGAGGCACAATAAATTTCGCTTTATGAACCATTTTTCATCTATCTTTTTAGGCGATTCTAGATTTGAGATGATAGATCGCAGACTTTTGCTAATGTCTTACAAATGTTCCACTGTGAGAGTCCACATGAATATATCCTGCTTTATGAATTTTATCTAAATTTTCTGAATATCTTCTAGTAGTTTTAATTTAATTTGTCGGGTAATAAACCGTACAATGATTTAACTTTTCAAAAAATCATTCCTTGAACCAGATAAGGTCCTGAGTGCGATCTTACATGTCTATCACTATCAGCACATTTCTATCTTTCGTATATCTTTTTTTTTTTTTAATGTTATTTAGTCAATCAAATGGAATTCATTCAATCAATTATAGCAGAGGTTTTTTTCGATTTTTAACAGCCGTCCTACCTCGTTTTAGTGCGCCGGGGGTGCATCGAGTGTAGCCCGGATTTGCATGAGGAGTGCATTCTCCTGCTTTACGAACACAAAGTAAAATTTCTAATTATGTTCTATAATTAGAATTTTATTTTGCATTCGCAACCAGGGCATAAAATACCTATTGATTTACCGGCCACTCCAAAAGTATCATTTTTGATTCGCGATATACTAAGCTCGATTGGTGTATCAAAAACGATACTTTAAACAATGGGCATCGGCGCAGTAAATGGCCGGTAAATCAATAGGTATTTTATGCCCTGTTCGCAACGCAAAAAGATACTCTCCTCATGCAAATCGGGTTACACTCGAAGCGCCCCGAAGCACTAAACAAGGTAGGGCAGCTGAAAAAGATCTCTGCTCATAATTATTAATTTTAAGTTGAAACACTGTTGAAACCCTTTAATGCAATTATCGATGTCTTTATTTCCACTTGTCCATTCTCGATCAAAGTCACCATGTCTTAATAAGAAATAGTGCATGAACCACCGCTGTTATAACCATTACATACATAAGTGAAGTTTTGGGTCAACTGGGTCACCCAAAATATTTGAAATGGCCCGGTTTGTGGTCCGGTAATGATTCTTTTAAACTGGTACGTAGGTAACCCGGTGCTCAAAATCACATAAATCGGGTCGATCTACCCGGGTTGAAACACTAACAATCGCATAAAGTATAACGAATGTTTACTGTTACGGGGTGAATCGTATGTTTAATAGGTTTATACACGAAACGTATATAATTTAAATAATATAAGGCATTTGCCAGAGGCGTGAAGTTGGTGATTTGGTATTTATTTGTTAAAAGACTTAATCAAAGGAATTTATTCAATGTATTATATTAAGAATATCGGAATCCCGTAGGATATGATTTTACAAGAGAGAAATTACAGTGTTTTTATAGCTTTGACTATACTAACGAATTCAAGAGGCTTAGGGATAAATTACATATTTCATCATGAAAGAATCAAGGGAAATCACTATAATTAAGGGGCTTACAATGATTAATACAACATATTATAATAAAAGATAAGGCTTTGCTTCGCTTCTTTTAATACTGTATTTCATATGCGTGCTTGTTCTTCGGTTCTCGCGTTCGGTTGTTTATCTTCTTCGGCCGATAAGCCTCAACCAGCCAGTATTTGTTGGCATAATTACTTCCTTAATCACGGGTTTACTGCACCAATTTCGAAGATAAACCTTTTAGCCCGTGACATTACCAATAACAAACTTAAAGACGTCATTCGTGTAATGAACTTAAAAAACACTACACTCATAACAAACTTAAACGCCATTCGCATTGCCTGATGCATGACGATAGTCAGTATAAGGTTATTATCACGAGGATCATTATGTTTTAGTCTATAAGAACACAATGAAGAAATCATTGTTGTAAGAGTATGTTACTATTTAAGGTTAAAGGGATATCATAGCATAGTTGTGGAAACATTAGGGTACTGACATTAATTACATAATTTCCATTTACTGCGTACTTTCACATCACTCGGGTTAGTGTAATTCCACAAGAAACACTTTTAACTAGTAAGAACCTATCATAGTCTCAATTGAAAATTCAATTTTTTATGTTGGGTTTGCCACAAAATCCCGAAAGACAGATTCCCGAAAGGCGACGAAGTTAGCCTGCATTAGTTATAACTAGCCAATTTAGTCGGTATTATGTTGTTTCGGGATTTTGTGATATATAGAACGAAATTTAGTCGGGTGTTTTACAATGTTAACGTTCATTACGCGAACTTTTTACAGCATTAGCAACAATGCTTAAAAAATGTCTGCTACACGAATGATATTTTTTAACATCTATTACACGAGTAATGTTTTTGATGATTTTTTAAATGTTTATTATGTGAACGACTTTTTAAAAACTTTGTTACATTAAATGAATAAACGTTATATTATTCAAAATGTATATTACTTTGAAGAACATTTGTTACGCAAACGATGTTTTTTTAAAAAAAATGCCACTATTATTGTGAGTCTTTAGCTTATATTATTTACTACTATTTAGCTAACTCATAATTTAATTTTTTTTTTTTGTAGCTCTTAATTCTTTTAATACTTATAGTATAGTTATATTTTAATTCAAAATATCGCCTTTTGTCTATTAAATATAATTTTATCATCAAAAATCAAGAGTACTTTATATAAAAAGTACTTTAAACCCCGTATTTTATAGTAATTTTTATATCATGATTAACTTATAAGCTTTAATTTAAAAGTTTTTTAGCTTCCTGCTTTTTGATTCAAACTAAAACGTTAGCTAAGTTTCTATTTACACAAAAATAAAATTAATTTAACTTATAAAAAAAATACATAATTTGGATTACTATTTGAAAATATAAACTTTATTAAATCTCCAAAACTAACCCTAAATCCTAAATCCTAATATATCTCAAAAACGAAAAATGCCAAAATTTAAGTAGAGATTGTGCCCGTAGAAAAGAATCACTAACCGAATGCTATTAAAATATCTGGGTTACCTGGTAAACTATTATATATTTCTGATAAAACTCTATCCTGGTATTAAAATCTCATAAGAATAGATCTAGATTTAACATCATTATATAATGACAAACACCGTAATAACTTAAAATACTGTATATATATGAAATAATAATCTAAATACAGAAATAAACTTAATCTAATGCTTACCGTCGCGTCGGGAGCCACAACAAAATCAAGATTATTACTTACATAATCTAAAATATATTAATGTAATTTTTTTTATAGTTAAGAAAAATATTACAGGCATAATATGTTCATATATATATACTTTTTATGAAAATGCAAATAAAATTATTGCCTGGATTTGTTGGGTTAGGAAGCTCTGGAAATTTTAAATGCTTGCTTGTATAAATATTACGTGTCTGATAATTGAGGTTCTACCGAAAGCCATTTTCCCGAAAGGACATAATACTGACTAAATTGGCCAGCATTATAGCTAATGCTGGCTAACTTTGTCGGTATTATGACTTTTTCGGGAAACTGTCTTTCGGGATCTCAGGTAGAACCGATAATTGAGCCGTACTGAATTAACTTGATAAGTCGGCAAATTTTTTGTTGAATTTTCAATTGCTTTAATTTGTTTATATAATTCAGTTTCCTCATCATTTAGATCTTTTAGATATTGTTTTAGCATATCTAACAGTTCTTTAGCAATTGGACGCTTTTGAGGTTCAGCATATCTAAGCATCTGTTCATTAAGTCCAAAAGTAGCTGAGGAACTTCGCATTTGATTTCAGGTCTACGGCCATTACAAATTTGAATTGCTAAATCTTGATCAAACGGAATGTCATGATATGGTGGAAATCTTTTGATTTTTGAATATAATTTTCTTCACACAACACCTCTGGAGCTACATAAGGGTGCACGCCAAAAATTCCTTTAGTATTTGAGTCCTGAGATACTGGCTTACATAAACCAAAATCAGTAATGCGGGAATGAAACATATTTGTAATAACTATATTTCCAGAATGAAAATCTTTATGCATTAGTCCTGTCCTGCCTGATGAATTGCGCGAAGCCCTCCAGCTATAAAGCATAAAGTAGCCACTTTATCTTTCCAATCTAAATCATAATATTTATTATTCAGTAATTTTCGAAGACTTCCTTGTTTTGCATACTGCATGACCATAGTATAATTATAATAGTTATTCCATAAATTGTAATTGCTGAGGTACCGCCATATTTATGTTGATCTTCAACCTTAAATATTAATTAGGATTAAAACCACTATAATACTTAATTCGTGATCCGCCAGAGAACCAGTGAAAAAGCATAGTAAACTTTGGGGGATACGTTTACTATGTAAACTTTGCCTCTTTTGGAATCTGGAGGAGAGAATTTCGAGCATAATGGTAGTTGAAATGTTAAAATCGGCCCAGTGGATCATGAGATACAGCAAAACCTCCATAAGTGCACCCTCAATAAGTGCACACCCTCCCTTAAGTTCTAGCCCAAATATATACATGCCCTCTATAAATGCACTTTCTCTTATTTGTTCTCTAAATGCACGTTGTTAAAGCTTGGTCCCAAGGGCGTGCACTTATAGAGGTTTTACTGTATGGGCATTTTGTCTTCGCGGCTATATGGGTGAGTCAAGCAAATTTTTTATAATAAAATTTTTTATAACTTTAAACGAGAATAACAACAAAACCTTGACCAAATTTAATAAAAATTTTTTTAAATAATTTTTACAAACTTGTAGAATTAATTTTCTAAGTTTTTGTTAAGTTATCCTTGTTTAAAGTTTTTAAAAAACTTATTAAAAATATTTGCCTGGTTTCTATTGACTCAACCCCATATGTTTACTTCTTTGTTTATATGTATAAAGAAACCACTAAGACAAAAATGCCCATATCTCACGATCCACCGGTCGATTTTAACGTTTCAACTACCATTATGCTCAAAATTCACTCCTCTACAACATTTGTTAGAAGTTGAAGAGAGGGTTGCTTGATAAAAATCGATTTATCCTTTGGGAAACTCCAGATATTAAAAAAGGCAAAAAACAATAGTAAATTTCCCCACGGTTTACTATGTTTTTTCACTGGTTCTCTGGCGGATCACGAATTAAATAATAAAACTTGTGTAATGCAAAAATTCACTGCTTAAATTTGTGGATTTATGTAAACATTTTAAACAGACATCTACTTGCGAACTTCTCCTCCATTTATTTTCTTTTTCATCAAATCTTGTAATATATCCATCAATCCATATTTCCTTAAAAACTGTACCAAAGTCTCCTCTAGAAAGATACTTTATATTTTTAAATTTATTAAAAGGAATTCACTCGATAATTTCACTAAAACTTTTCGTTTCACGTTGTACTTTTTGAATAAAGTTATTAATAATGGAATTTCCACTCGTCCAATTATGAAATTCAGATATAAATCTAACATTGTAAAAATATTATGTTATAAAGATTCTATTAAGAACCATGATTTCGTCTAATTGAATTAACAGTTTTTAAAAAAAATATTATAATACAGCATACTTACTCACTAGAATAGTATTTTGTAGCGGAGTATGTTAGTTAATCATATGGGCGGATTTCTAAAGGCCCCCAAAAATTATTGGATGATTAGCTAGGGTGGGACAATATATATTTTTATTGTAAATATAATTGAAAAAATTGAAAAGCCGAAGTCTCATTATAAAAAGTAATCAGTTAAAGGGTGGGGTAATCAGTTAGACGTTAATTTTTCTATGAGATTCTTAATTTTTAGGGTACTTCGTAGGACGGACAAATTAGTTGACTATTTGCGTAATTATTATTTAAGGGGTCCTTACTGTTGAGTTAATAATTTTCTATAAGATCTAGAGACTAGAAAAAAGGCCCAAGTTGGAAAATCCGCCGATATGTGTTATGTTATTTTTTGTATTGGAATTAGTGTGGCTTCTGTTTAGAAAAAAATATTCTGACGCAGTATACTTACCGACTAGCATAGTGTATTGTAGTGATGTATGAGAGTTGGTTGTGTGTTTCTGCGTTTACGGTAGTATACTTACCGACTAGCACGGTGTATTGTAGTGAGCATGTGAGTTAGTTAATGTGTTAGAATTATTGTGACTTCTGTTTAAACAATATATATTCTGACTTTAAATACTCACATACTGGTAATATTTATTAGTAAACATGAGTTTTAAAGTTATTTCATAATATCGATTTTAAGTGTACATTATACATACATTCCTTCAACTAATTTATGGGTCTCAACTACCCATACATCATTTGATTTAATTTTCAATAATTTCTCAAAGTCTACGAGAGATTCCTTATATTTTTTTCATCATGTAATAAATTTCTCCTCGATATCTTAATGATATTGTATTATCTGGTTCAATTTCCAGTGATTTATTTAAATCCACAAGTGCTTCTTTATATTTTCCGATAATAAAAAATATTTTTCCCCGATAGTTTAATTCAAATATATTATTTGGTTACTTTTCCAATGATTTTGTCAGTTCATTAATTAAAACAGCAAGTGTTGCTTCATAACTGCCTATAATGGAATAAGTCTTCTCTTGATATTTCAGTAAAAATGTACTATTTGGTTTATCAATATTACCAATATTACCAATATCCTAATAAATTTACCTGGAGATCTAATCCAATGCAAGGATACAGTGTGTCATTCAGATCGTTAGGTAAAAGACATGCAATTCTTGAATTATATACAGGATAAAGTATTAAATTCCTATATAATGCTTCAAATTATTAAAATTTTCTTCAAAAGATATAAATTTACTCCATTTTTAGTGTAAAATATTATTCTATTTCCGAAATTTAAATAGCATCCAATGATGTCATCAGCAGTATATAGGGCTCGCCACTTTTAAAACTAAAAGAATATCCATCATCACCATGATAATATCCTAAGGAAGGGTGTTATAACATAGATGTCAAGCCCTTAATGATTAATAAAATAAGTAAAGAGATTTGTATTGCCGGGAATGATATCCGAATTATCGGATTCTGTATTTGAACCAATTGTCTTTATACTTTGCTTTGTGCAAAATCCGACTCCAATTATTCTTTTATGAAACAGAATCAATTTATAAGCAAATTATAAGGGCAATGATTCTATTTATAACATTAACTGATTATTGAATTGCCTATTTTCTCCTTTATCTATAATTTTAGCTTCAAAGTAAACCAACTCACACTCTGGAGGAATTGGATTATTTGCTCGAATTACAGCAGCAAATTTATAGTCAGCAGGACCTTTTATTTAAAATATATATATAATAAATAAACATCGGACTATGAATTTATTCATGTATCTTCATATCATTTACTTTGTGGGTTTTTAATAAATTCACTAAAAAATAATTAATCATCTCACCTATATATTTCACACTAAGTCTATCCGCATCTATGTTCAGAAATGGTAATTTATCCTCAAAATCCAACAAAGTCGGCAAAATAATATTATTACATGAAGTTGATTCTCCCATTTTGAAATTTATTATTGTGATTATTACAGATCAGGGATTGAGCCTATTATTACATAATTTACCCAAATAACTCGGGTAAAGATTTTCTCAACGGGTCCATCTCTATTATAAATAAAGTTACGTATTAACAACAGGAGCGACCGTTCAGGTTACACCAATTGTAGATCACTTCCGTGAATCTCCTAACCAATCAAAATCATAAATTTGAAAAGTCACATGTTGATTAACCAATCAATTTGCGATTTGTGATCTTTAATAAAAAAAATACGAAGAAAATTTTATTGTGAAATTTAATTCGATTTTATCATAAGCAAGTAAACGTACTCTTATCTATTCAATTTATCTATTATATAGATAACTTAATTATTATCGCTCACAAAAAATCTATACATATACATTATATATTTGATTATATATCAGATATACAGTATAACAAAAATCCGTAAACCCAACATCTTATGTATTCACAATACCAATTATTTTATTAAGCCTTTAAAATTCAATATACGTATACATTCTTGCATATATCAGATATGGGTTTGTTTTATTACATTCTAAAAAATTACAACCTAATAATAAAAACATATATAGTATAGTTAGTAACCTGTTTTTTGTTTAACTATTTTATTTAAACTTAAAATTTTTCTAATAAACGAATATAATAAATAGAGAAAAGACTTATATATCAAAGTTTACTACTCACCTTACTTCGTGAAATCGTTATTTTTAGTTTGTTCATAGATTTTTTGCGCAATTAACTAAATTCCAACAACCTAGTAATAGTATATTTTATATGTTATTTCTGTTCCGATATATTTTCGTTGCAATATAAAAGTTGTGGGATTCAGAGGGATTCAACAGATATATTAAAATACACTACGAAAGCTTCAAGTTTACTTAGTGCGATTTATCATCTTTCATAGCAAAGATAGGTTACGCGAGTTCCCCAAAATAGTATTGTAAAACGTATAAAAAATTTTTTTATCAATTGTGTAATGATCTTCAAATTGATGGGACGGTCGCTCCTGTTCGTATTAACACCTTGTACGTACGTATATAGGATAACTTTCTTCTGATTGGTCAATCACTTACAATTGTATTTATACAGTTTAAAGTACTTTTTAAGAATGT
>CAJVPY010000998.1:0-21667 GCA_910591965.1 Dentiscutata erythropus
CTATAGATCTTCATATTGGTGAATGTGTTGGTAAGTTTTTAAGCTTTTAACTAGAGTTCCAATATGGATAAATCTGTCATCCATTTATCCGTATCTAATATCTGGATAATTCAAATCGCTTAGGTATTCAGATAATTGTCCGGATATCAATAGCAATAGTAAACAGATATAAACGAAATTCAGACCTCAGTATCATTATAGATAAATGGATAAATATATAATGGATAGAAACACTATTTTTTTAACTTATAAATTTTTTACGTGAAATTAAAAGGAATTTTTATTTATTATTAGAGCTGAAGGTTATTCATAATCTATCAAAAACTGTAGCAGATATTATTGCAATTCTACTTACTAATATTATTGTTGTAGTATATATATCGATATGTATTGTTTTAGTATAAAATTTCTTGCCATTAATTTAATACTTATATAATAAAAAAATTTTAGGAATATTACAATAATGAGGATATATTAGAAACTTTTAAAAGCTTAACATCTGCAATTGTAAAAGTTGCTTTTACATCACCAATATTATCGTTTATACATCCTTGGCTTCATAGACAGTTTATCAAATAAAATTTATTTTATATTACTTTACTTTTTTTTTTTTTTTTTTTAAAAAAAAAAAATTCTTTGAAATCTTAGAATTCTTCTATTTCGTTATTGCCTATAAGATTTGGTTAAAATCTGATCTCAAACTATAGAAAATATTTATCAATTGTATTAAGCCAGTCGTTGAAAAGCATCTTAATGATAAAAAGAGATTGTGTGATGCTTGTGTTGCTCCAGTAAGTTATATATAAAATACAGTTATATTATTATACAAATATTTAAATTATTTACTTAATTAAAAAAAAAAAAAATAGTTAGATGCATTACAAAGCTATTTAAATGATCTTGAAACAGTTTCTGATCTCGATCCAAATAATGTAAATTATAATTATATTGCCAATGCGATTAGTAGTTTTGTTTTTGCTGCTATGGAAAATATGCATAATGGTACTATTTGTGCTTTATACGGTTTGTCATATTTTTATTTTTTATTATAAAATACTTTTAATATATTTTTAATTCTATTTACTTATATTTTATTTGATTATTAGAGTTAGTAGAAAGAAGACAACAATATTGGCAAGAATTATATTAAGAGGCTCAGGAAATTAATAAACAGTGTAATGGAAATAAGCTTACATATAAGTGCTGCCAAGGGAAAAGAGCTTAACGAATTTTTAATATAAACTTTGATCAATGATATCTCAATATCTATTGTATCAAATTCAATAAATTTTTTTTTATTTGAATTCTACAGATTTGTAGAATTCAAATAAAAATTTTTTTACCAAATTTGATACAACAATTATCGAGACATTATTGATCAAAGTTTATATTAAAAATTTGTTAAGCCCTTTTCCCTTGGCAGCACTCATATAATAACATTGCCAATATAGTGAAGTTAGATAGTTTTGTTAAAGAATCTATAAGAGTTTTTAGTGAATTGGTTTGTCACTTAAATGTATTTCTAAATCTTATTATATGTTTGAGAATGGATATAAAGTCCCAAATAGTAAATTTTTTTCCTGATTATTATTCTCTTAATATTCAAATTATAACAATTCTCACACCTTTTTCTAATTATTTAAAATCTTAGATCGTTTAGTTTTTCTAAACTATTTTAATGCATATTATGATGAAGAACTTTATAGTTAAAATTTTACAGAATTCTATGCATACCGCCATCTGGAACATAATTCCCTGCAACAAAAGTCAAACATAGTTTTTTGACATTTGGAGGTGGAAAACATGCATGTCCAGGTAGATATTTAGCTGTTAATGAGATTAAAGTGTTTTTGCATAAAATTATTTTAAAATACAACATTTGAGAATATTGAACAAAGAAAATATGCAGGAGCTATTCCTGAGCTACCAAAAGGTGCTATGGTGTTTGAGAATAGAAAAGAAATTGTAAATTAAGAGTTAAGATACTATATTATATGCATTAAAAATAATATTAATAAACTAGCAGTTGGACACGTCCAATGTCCGTGCTTAAGATGTATAGATTGGAATAGATTAGTTATGCAACCAAATTCATCAGATCGACCAAAGTTTAGTGGAATTGATAAATGTTGCCAGTAATCTATGTGCTAAGTAAAAATGCCCAGATGCTAATTTTGCTAGCTATTATTATTGCTTAAGCCTAAAATTTTGTCAATCTGATGAATACGTATAGTATAAGACTATGATTCTTCAGAAGGGTCTATATGTAACTAATAAGGTAGCTGTGCGATGTCATTGTGCAAAACCAGGAACAGGAAAGTATTATATTAAGTGGTTTAAAATTTTAGGTTGGAATTGTAATTAGTCAAACTTGTTAGTAATAAAAAATGTTAATATGTACTGTACTGTTAATTTTTCACAACGTAAATTCTGTTATATGAGGCCCGAAGGGCCCCCATGTGACCAGAAATCTATAGCTACAGTTAAAAATAAGGGTGGGTTATTCTTCATATTGTATAATGACAGATAATTTGTAGTAGTGATATCTTTTTTTTTTTTACAAATTTCACAAGAATGTTATAGTTTTTAAAATAGGTATTTACATTCTCTTACTAGAGATAGGTTTCATGCGCATTTTATCCCATCAATATTTTATATAGAAAAATTAAAATATAAACTAGGTGCTTGAGTTGCTCAAAGGGGGTTTGAAATGAGTGTGTATTGTATTATTAAATAAATCATTTCTTCTTTAGGAAAATAATGAGAGATTTGCATTGGATAGGATAAATATTTATACATTTCTGATTGGTATATATGATTTTGCTTATCTTTAAAGTGTACCATGTGAGTAGTTGCATTATTAAATGCGATTTGTCATTGTTTTGTTCATTCTTACTTAAGCAAATTATATATTAGGTCAAGGGAAAATTGGTATCTAAAGTCTGGAAACGATTTATTTTATTGTATAAAAATTGAGTTTAACATGTTGAAATTGGTTTCGAATGCTAGGATCCCAGTTTGAACTTTGTAACCATATATGCAGATCAATTTTTAGAATAACTAAAATATACAATTTCACTATAATGATAATGAGATTAACAACCTAAGTTTAGAGCAAAGGTTTAAATAGAAGAGTAAGTGAGCATATGTAAGATCTTATTTTGATATACAAAGAAAAAAATTTTGAAATTGCGTAGATAAATAGTTACTTTTATTAAATAAATTTATTATGAAATAAAAACTTTTTTTTATTTAATATTAAGTTTTTTTTGTATAAGTATTTACATAAGTGATTTAGAAAATGAATATAGCAAAATAAATAAGGCAGTTTGAAGTAATTTTTTAGTTAACATCACCCCTCCCCCCCTTTGGCATCTCCCGGTAAAATAAACATATAAAAAAGTAAAAATTAAAAAATCCGTATAACCACGAAATAACATGATGAGATTTGGTTTTGAATTTTGGTCTAAATTAAGCTTAATTCAGGCTGAAATTCAAAATAACTCCCTATGCGCTATTTCACAGTTATACAGCAAATATAAAATAAAAAATAATTTAAAATTAATTAAATTAAATTAAATTAAATTAAAATAATTTAAAATAATATAAAATAAATAAATTAAAATAAATCAAATTAAACCAATTTAAAAATAAAAAAATAAAAAATAAAGTTTTTTTTTTAAAAAATAAGAAGAATTCAGTTCCCACTTGGCTATCCCCTTATATATGTTTATTTCAGTTTGTGATTAAATAATTCAAGAAAAACTGCTGAAAAAAAAGCTTCTGAAGTGTTTTTTTATTCGATTGTGAAGAGAGAACTAGTATTAATAAGTAAGAATAAATAAGAAATATTTAAATATACATTTAACTTTTTGCAGAAATAACAAATACAAATCAATTATTCGAATTGATACTTTTTTACATTTTTAAGCCATCCGATCAGTGATTTATTTAAAATTTGTATTTAGCCGATAGGTACTTGGAATTAGTAAATCCAAAATTCTGATCTGCAGATCTGATCACTAGAGTACAAGAATTTTGGCTGTAAAAATTATACGTACAAAGTTGTTTTTCTTGGATGAACACATTATATAATTAATTATTTACTTGTTTATTTTTTGCTCCTCTCTTTTATAATAAAAATATAATGTTAACTACTGAATCAAATTTATCTGACCTAATTAGCAACTCTTTAGACTAAATTTAACTTGAAGTCAATTTATTATAATAAATTTACTACATTAAAAATAGTTTGTTCATTTTATATATTTGTTTTATTTGTCCCCCCTCTCCCTAGTAATGTGTCACTTACAGTACTATACGTACTGTACTGTACGTACTGTACGTTGTGAGCGACTTATGGTGGTTACAAGCCACATATTTTCTTTTTTTTTATATTATTTATATTATTTTCTATTGTTATTAGTGTTATTTATCTATTAGTATTAAGTACGGGAAAAAGCAGGTTCATAGAGAGGTTCAAATTTGTATCTAGATACATGTATCTAGGTTCAGATTTGTATCTATCTATGCCAATTCGAATCTATAATTAGAAAACTAGAAATTAATGTAAGATAGTAAAGTTTATCCGCTATATATACAGCAAAGGTCAAAAGCTATTTAAGACCTATCTTTTCGTTTTAATAAAAGATAACTGAGTAAGAGTTGGAATAACTCATTAGAGGTCGACTTATAGAGAGTTTAGTATCCTGACTTCAAGTTTTGGTCTAATTATCCCCCAATAAATTAAATCTGCATAAAGTTAGTAGTCTAAACCCGTGACATTAGAGTCTTGTGATATAATCCAGAGCTCTATTTGACCCTAATTACTCGGACCAAGTCTTCAACACCTCGATCGTAGCCTGCCATATTAGGGTTGAGATAGAGTTAGTAGTTTTAGAATAGTGTTTAGATTAGTTTTAGTGTTGATTGGTATCCGTATTGCCCATTTTTTCTAGGGCTTGGATCAGTTCCCACGCTCACAATGTACTGTATGCTAAAATTTTTGCCGATCACTTGTTCTAGCCAATTAGATGCCAGAAAAGGAACTATATGTACAGTATGTACTGTATGTACTGTACGTACCAGTCAATCAAGATATCACACATAATTTTTTATATAATTTTCATAAATTACACAAATTGAAGAAATCACATTTTTGAAATTTTCTCCCCAAGTCTTAGTCACAACATATAATATTTTTAAAACAAATAGGTTGCCAGAGCTTCAACGAAGCAAATAGTATAAAGAATATAAAAAACTAACATTACCAGGTAATGTGAGACCCCTTCGAAGATAGGCAATTGTTTTGCCTTCTTTCTCAAGATTCTTTAAGATCTTGATGTGAAAAATGGCTTGTTAAATGCGCACGGGTGGAAACTTTCTGTGAACTACATCTTTGAAGGAAGGGTATCTTATAAAAATATAAAGTAAATTAAGAAAAACTATTTTGTAGTATATAGATTGCAATTTGTTAATAAGGTTTTTTCTTTTTTTAATATATAGCAACCTATATCCATGGCAAAATTATATTCTTCAATTATTTACACGTTTGCTGTATTATAATTTATTACACGACCAACGCTTTACAAAAATTCGTAATATAGGCCTGGTGTTAAGAAAGGGATGAATTTGACAAAAAAAAACAGACAAAAAATTAATTATCTCGCGAACCATTAATCAGAATTATATAATTTTTATATCATTCGATTCGTCTCATTGAGATAAATCGAACGGTATCAGAATTATATAATTCTGATCAATGGTTTGTGAGATAATTAATTTTTTGTGTTTGTTTTTTTTGTCAAATTCGTCCTATCTATATGATTAGTAAATTAGCAGTATATGTAATAATAATACTATTTTTAATAAAAAACAAAATTTACATTAAAATCTTTTATTAATTTAATTAATACAATAATACATAATTAACACAGTAATATGATACATGTTAACTATTTGAATTATAAGTTTGTGTAGTATAAATGGCTACAGTAATAATTTTTTTAGCTTAAATCTTTTGATTTAACACAGTTTGTTCTTGACAATAAAACATAATTACAATATTTTAGTACTTCGTTTATTTTTTGTTAAAAAGCTTTTAAATCAAAGTAAAGTTGTTAAGGATATTTATATTACATAAAAATACCTTTGTAAATCAAAGATCTATTGCATTGCGAGTATTATAGAATATGAAATGAAAGGCTATCTTCGTGAACAAGATTCTTTTAACTTTACTTTTTTATCTCATTTTAAACTTACTTGTCATGCAATATTTAACTTTCTGAATACTCACTACATCCCGTGAGTGTAGTTTCCTTTTAGGAAACCCCTGAAAACAATGATTGAAAATGGCTAACCGTTGCAATTTACTATGAAAATCGAATTTATATGAGTGTCGATCACTCAAATTTCATAGTAAAAAATTTAATCAAGTGATCTGCGTGACATCTCGATCGACTGGTAGTTACGTCATATCGCCAAGTTACGTCAGACGAAACCATTGACGAAACCATTTCGTCAGGCATCATGAGTAATGACACAATTTATTTATAGCTGTTTTCATAAATCTACATTCTAAGAATCACCTAACTTTTTGGAAATTGCTGTACTGTCTCTGTATCGAAGTTCCAAGACAGCGAAATAATTTTAGAAAAATTAGATGAATCTTAGAACGAGATCGAAGAGATTTCGAGAAACAAGCAAAATTTTAAGCGTCCCAGAATTTATGAAAACAGCTGTAAGCTAGTGATATCGTCGAGGAAAATCATGGGCCGAGGTCGATCCTAAAAAAGATCGTGCCAGTCGATGGGCTGACTCTTTTTACTAATCTGTACGTATCTAAGCTTATCATATTTTATGTCACGGATGTTCGTGAAATCAAACCCTATTTAATATACGATTAAAAATTTTTAGGGTATATTTTTTTATATATTTTTTTTTAGGATTTAGGGTTAGAGTTTATAATAAAAGAGGTTTTAATAGGGTTTATATTTTTAAATTAAGGCCCCCAGATTTCACGATCATCCGCGATATTTTATATTGTTATCCTCCAATTTATCATCTAAATTATATAGTAAATATACATTGTTATAAATAGAGATACTGGTGAAATTAGTTTCACCAATTTCACCAATTCAACATAATACCGTACAGCGCTGCACATAGTACCCCGAACTTTTACGAGAAATTCAAGACTAATTAAATAATACCCCGGGCACTGTGTGAAGAGGGGGATACTATACAAGGGGGTACACTGAGAGAATATCTAATCGGGATTTAGTGACCCTTTCATTTGGCACTTGGATGTGATTAATCAATTGGATGGGACAAATAAGTATTTACTATATAAAATTTATGGTAAATGCTTACTTGTCACTCTCATTGATTGGTCATACTCCAGTGCCAAATGAAGCTCCGATACTATTTAACGTTAAAGGGAATACTTCTTCAAGGGGGTACTATATGCAGCGCTGTATGATAATGGTGAACAGTATTGCAAACAAAGTTACTTATGATTAATCATCACGTGCTAAAGCTTATATTTATTGCATGTGAATTAAAAAAAATCGCTATGTACCGATAGTTATTTCCCTTGTGACAATTAATATTACGTAATTTTGCTTGCAACGCTATTTTACCACCCTAATTTTGTTTCACCAATAGGCTATTTTTAGTCAATTTTCTTAACTGAAATATGTCTTAAAGGAGAATCATTCACCCGTCTACCGACTCGAGGTCAGCCCATATCACTAAAACCCAACTCGGTTTAATTTAATATCACTCAAATAAATGCGTGTATGAAAATGGAAGGTCAGAAATTTAACAAAAGTAACCTTATGAAACCTGTATTGTTATCTAGTGTCTCTGTCAAACTCGGGTAATTAAGTAAGATAAATGTTAAATGACGACACATTCTATTATTAATAAGGTTTCCAAAAAAAAAAAGGTAATTCATTATAACAGTTATTAATAGTATTTATTAAAATTTAAAGTATAATTTGTAAATTTATATTGCGTATTAAAGTAATAATAACTATTTTATAGGTCTTGTTATAAATAATATATAGTATAAATAATATATAGTATAATTTAATTAGTATAAGATACGTATCTTATTAAAGCGTTATTAAAGCTAAATTGGTTCATAATTAATAGTTATCAGGCAGGCACTGCCTGATAACTGGTTTATTTGGTTAAAGATTTAAAATTAGACTAAGAAATTGAATTCCGAAGGAATTCAACTTCTTAGGCTGACTTTAAATCATTTGACCAAATAATTAAGTTATAAGGCATCTGCATGACTGATAACGGATTTATCCGGTAACTTATGACGATAGTCTGCCCAATAACAATTTTATTATTCGGCAACTATGTAATTTCTGCCGAATAATAAATTTATTGGGCAGACGAATCATAATAAGCTGCCGGATAATAATTTTTTATTAGTGATTTAAATTCCCGCCTCAAATTTAATATATGATTGTTAGAGGAAATTGTAACCGTAACCAGTCATTCGTTTAGTCGGAATAATTCATTTTATCTTATTTTCAATATATTATTTGTAATATCAAATGATTCCAATTCTCCAATTCGGACATATTTTTAACAAATAAATTATTATTGGTTACGATAACTGTCATATATCTATTTATACAGTTGAAAAAAAACAAAAGCAATATATTACTAATTTTATTAAAGTTTATTGGCTGAAGCCTTATCTGCAGCTGTTTGTTAAACAAACAAACGGTATTCAGCAATATTTATATTTATTTTGATTAATTTATAATATAGCACTAAAAATAAACAATTTGACTATAAAACGGGTGCACAATAAACTATAATCAACTAAAATGCTTTTTTAGGCTAATCTCAATGCGTACTATGTATATCGTACGTACGTTCACATACTCTTGACTCAGTTCTAAGGTCATAAAACGTTTTATGTTCCCTTTGCAGGATTATGGCATTACTTGATAATCACCGAAGTCTTATGGTGAACTTGTTTGTTTTGTACATTTAGAAGTTGAAGAGTTTTTCATTTTATTATAAATTTGAAATCGTTACACTACGATAGGAAAAATTATTGAATTAACGGGGAATATGGAAATATAATGACAGAATTTTCATATTAGATTATCACACATATTAAATCCAGTTTTACACAACAGTCATTATATAATGAAGAAACATAGGCCATAACAAATAATGTAGATGTTAAAATTATCAATATACTAGCGAGCATATGACTTAATGTAACATTGCTGTACTGGAATAGGACGTAGTATCAAAATTACATACTATCCCGGTATCATATTTATCATACTTGTTATCTATTTCATATTTTTATTTTATAAGCAATGTATACAAATTTGTTGGTAAAACGTAAAAGGGTTATCAAATATTTTGAGTTTTCATAACTTCGACACGTTTCATCATTTGACGTTCTAATGTAACGTTCAATGTAACGATCATAGTTGATTGATTACTTTGAGTTTTTTGCTTCTTTTTTCATGGAACCTTTCTCAAAGCCGTGAAAAAGCCAATTTTTTACAAAAAATTGGATAAACACACCGTGAAATTTTTTTAAATAAGTTGATACAAGATTGATGTTGTTAGCCTATTGATTAATGTTTAGGTTATTACCGTATAGCGCTCTATAAAGTACCCCGGGTATATACCAGGAAACTCGTGCTAACCACAAATAGTACCCCCTCGGGTACTGTATATGGTTGTGGTACTATGTGCGGGGGTACTGTGTTCGGTAGGGGTATTATATATGGGGCAAAATTATATCGAATATATATCTTTTCTAAATAAATTTTTAATAATATAATACCCAGGTACTTTATAGAGCGAGGTTGTTAGTCATGTGATTAGCCAACCATTATTAAATTATTATCTACAATGCGATAATAAACAAAAATTATAAAACAATAATTGAACTTGAAAAATATTTATTATAGTTGAATCGACTAAGTCAACAAAATTGATTAAGGTCAATTAGGTCAAGTCGATTGGATCTTATTCGTTTACAACGTTATCTAAGATATGAATGAGAATCCCATTTGAGAATCCATTTGTATATTCCATTTGAGAATCCTATTTGAAAATCTTATTTGAGTATCCTATTATGTATCCCATGTGCTAATGAGATCGTCTTTTCATTCAATGATCATTATTGATTACTGCATTTTAATGTAGTGCATTGTGAAAGGAAACGTGATTTGGATACAGAAATTTAATAACATGACCATAATCTGAACTGTAGCGAACTGTAAAATATCTGACTTTAATGCGCTTATTTTTTTTTACTATTTTTTTTTTTTTTTTTTGTCAAACTTTATGTTCTATGTTTTATATATAATGTGTATTGTCTTTTTATGCTAAAATGACTTTATAGTTATAATTTGCTAAAATTAATTTAATAAAATAAAAATTTATGATACACCCGTGCATTTGATGCCTCTCTAATTGCAATAAGCACAGTAATAGAGCACCAATAAAGATTAGGGTTAGGTGGGAATTTAAGGTAAAATTGCGTGAGGAACATTTTGTTAGTAACACAGCAGGGTTGCCCTAGTAAGATTTTGAGATATAGAGGGGTGCACCAAATGCATAATACACCATATAACAATTTCCTAAAAAAGTATTCCTAGTCATGATTTTATTGAATAGTATATATTTTTAAAATTATCTGATAATTATGATTATTACCTGTTACATAACTAAACAATAATTTCATGATCATTTTAATTTATTTGCAAATTTTTTAAACTTTGATCGAAGGTATCTCGACATCTACCTAACCAAATTCGATGAACTTTTTTTTATTTGAATTCTGTCACTTTCTATAATTGAACCAAAAAAAAAAAAAAAAGCTCAAATTTGGTTGAGTATGTGTCGAGATATCTTCGATCAAAGTTTTAAAATGTTCAAACGTATAATATCAAATAGAAGCTGCGCCAAAATTTAGGTTAAACTTTGATCGAATATATCTCGACACCTACCTAACTAATTTTTTTTTTTTTTTTTTATTTGTAGAATTTAGCAGAATTCAAACAAAAAAAAGTTCATCAAATTTGGTTAGGTAGGTGTCGAGATAACTTCGATCAAAGTTTAAAAAACAATTTTTGGCGCAGCTTCTATTTGGTATACGTTTGAAATTTTACAAATTTTTGATAGAAGATATCTCGACATCTACCTAACTAAATTTGATGAATTTTTTTTTATTTCAATTATAGAAAGTGACAGAATTCAAATAAAAAAAAGTTCATCGAATTTGGTTAGGTAGATGTCGAGATATCTTCGATTAAAGTTTAAAAAATTTGCAAATAAATTAAAATGATCTACATTAACCGGTATCATTTTTTTTAGCTAAATTTAAATTAGTAAGCTATATTACTATTTCTATGACAATATTTATGCAATTGGAATTCTCATATAATATTATATATGAGCTATCGTAATCCTTGGCCAAAAAACATCATCTTTATATAAATTACAGTTTAGCATGATTCATAAAATTAGTATCTAACTGAAGTTAGGCAGAAAAGGCCGAATATTTACTAACTAAATATTGGTTAAAAACCAATTCAGCATGCAATGTATTTTACAGCCAATCAAACTTCAGATAAAATGAACCTACACTGATTTTATCATTTTCAACATTATATCTAAACAAAAATAGACAATAAGGTATGAGCTAATTTGGATTAGATTCTTTTGATATTATAATAATTCATATTTATTAATGAAGATAAGGATTATAATAAATTTTTAATAAGATTGACAGATCTAGAATGTTCGATATGAATAATATTATCGTATGCATTGAAATAATAAATTTTGAACAATCAAATTTTCCTTGCAGATTTTTATTCTACTTGACCAATCTCTGATAACCAAACCTGTTAAATATTGATTTTTTATTACTCATTTTACGCCTTGCCGTACTGAATTTAAATCAATAACAATTTGTTCGTGATTTGTGCTAAAAAAAATAAATTTTTAAACGAACATATAATACTAGTCCATTTAGAACATGGTTTAACCCAGTTTATGTATATATAAATATATATATTGAAAGTGTTCAAAGCATAAACTAACCAGTTTAAGCTGGATAACGTCCTTAGTAATAATACACTCCCCTTTCATGTTAATAAATCATATTATGACAATATTAACAAATGGTGTTGCTAAACTTATTCATTTATTTACGAACAGTGCAAAATTTTAATAGTGTTATTACAATGTTAAGAAATGAAAAAAAAACTCCCAAATAAGAAAATGTGCATAAAAAAATTATATTGAATTTTGCAGATTCGAATATTCAGAATGAATGAATGAACGGATGAATGAAAGGGACGTTTGCTATTATTATTTTATGAAATGTAAACGTTAATTATGTTCCAATGCTATTTGCAATATGTTATAGGCGTATGTTTTTTTTAGCCTTCCAAATTCAAATCAAAAGAAAATTTAGCGCGTGAATTAAAAAAAAAATTATATATATATAATTTAAAGAAAAATAAAAGCAAAGTATTCAAGTCTAAATTTTCAATAATTCCAGATTATTAAATTAGAAATTTCTTTTAACTGTTCCTAAGACTAACGTTCGGCCATGAATACTCATTAAAAATGGAATAAACGAAACAGTTAAAACAGATAATCCTACTATCATGAATCCAGTTCGTAGATCACTAGCATAAGCTTTAAAAATCGCTGCAAATATTAAACCCCCAACATTACCTCCTGCACCTACTAATCCCGTAACTATTCCCGTAGCTGCAGGATCAAGATAAGGAACGATACCAAATGACGTGCCACAACACGCCTAATAATGTTATAAATAGCGAGACTGATTAGCGCCCTATTAAATGACTTACAGCATTATCATTATAAAATAATCATTCATATTTACCTGAGTGAACAAAGAAAAACATGCCATTAAGACAACAGCTGATGCAAAACTTCCGCTCATAAACTTAAAAAGGATCAAAAAAACTCCTTGGAGAGTAAAGCACAAGAACTGGACTAACAATCGACCACGAACACCTATTTTACTATTTACAAAGTCAGAAACCAGACCTCCACTAAGACGAGAAAAAATATTCAATAATCCAAATGTGGAACCAACTAAACCAGCAGTAGTTTGAGAGATTCCGAATTGAGAAGTTAAAAAAATAGCGATAACATTATCTACTGCTACTTCCACACCAAAGCAACATGCGTACATTACCATCATTAAAATAACGTTAGGATTGATAAAGACGAGAAGGTAATGAATTACTGTAGGAATTCGATGAATTTGCGTCTCCATATCTTGTTTTATTTTGGGTTGTTTTGACTCTCTATCTCCAAATTGAACATAACCATCATTGGGGAAGAGATTACGACGAGACCAGTCACCTTCAGGACAATCATCGCCAAGAAAATAAGAGAATATACCAGCTATTATGCATAAAAAAGCTGGGACTAACATAGAGACACGCCAAGCGATGTTGACAGGTAAAAATTTGTTGAATATATCAAACACTATGGGCATAAGTAAATAAGTAATTCCGGCACCCATGTTACCCCAACCAGCTGCAATCGCGTTAGCTCCACCTACAGTGTTTGGACTAAACATTTGTGTTGTCCAGAATTGGCAAGATACAAATGTCGCGCCGAGAATACCAACAAAGAATCTAGCAGCTATCAGAGAATTAGCACTTTGTACCAAACTGACACAAGCTGTAGGTATAGCACCTAAGATAAGGATACCAGCCATGACACGTCTCGGGCCATATTTTTCGCATAACGGTCCAGCTAATATACGAAATATGATCGATGAAGAGAGGACAGCAATATTACAATCTCCTATTTCTGAATCAGTTAAATTTAAGTCTTTTTGAATAGTAGGAAATAAGGGAGCAACAGCAAGCCAGCCCGTAAAAGCGATATGAAAGCAAATCCATGAAACATGAAGAGCTCGCATATGAGGTCTAGTGAAATTAAATAAATTGATATCTGTAGCCTTCATTGATGAAGGATCTACAGGAGGTCTTCTTGCTGTGAGATTAACCATAATTTAGGAAAAGACTGAAAAGAACGCGGTAACTTGGTAAAAGTTATTGATCTCTCAAGGAAATTTTTTATTTGATGCTGCAGATTTCAGCATTTTTGAAGTGTGACGACATTCATAAAGACTGTTGCACCGCGTATAATTTTCTAAAAAAAAAAAAATTTTTTTTTTTAATGTTTCAATTTCGATATACTGTAATAAAAAATGTGACTTTCGGATAATTAAAACCATAATACATTAATAGCGTCAAAATTTTAAATTTAAATTTAAATTAAATTTTTTAAAAAAAAAATCAAGTGTGTAACAAATATAATTATGCACAATTGATAATATTGATATGATATACGAAGATAATGCATGTGCATGTTGCTTATCAACTGTGCACACATGATCATAAATAATTGATATTCCATATCGGTTTGTTTTGTTTACTAACCCGTTATCTTTTGTTTTGTCGTCACTATAAATTGCCCAATTGCTTATTACTATAACGATAAGCATTTTTTATTCATCAATAACGTTACACACAATAAAAAACCCGATGAACGCATTAAAATAATCTTAGCGAAATAATCCGGCTCCTCTTGATAGATAACTAATCGTTTCACGGTTTAAAGTTTTGCAGACATATGTCACACAGGAATTAGGTAGTACATAATTCTGATAACGAAGCATTGCTCGACCTTTTTAAAGCCTAGATGCTCAAATGATGTAAAATTATTTGCTTCTCATGATTCATTCTTTTTGTTTTTCTTTTACCCCTCATCATTTACTGACTCATATTACCTTTGACAACATAATAAATTTGACAAGACCGAGTTGAAAAGATGGCTTCTATATTGGATTTGTGTTTTACGGGCTTAAGTGTGCTTTTAAACTTTCCGTGCCTCATTATTCTTATATACTACGCCGTCACAAAGTTTACTTTCCTAAGACTTGCTTGGTAATTAATTGCTTTTAGATTGTCTATTTTATTCATGAAATTTCATAGCTCACCTTTTTTTTTCTTTGTATTATTAGCGCTATATCAAATTTTGTAAATTTTGTCATAAGCTGTGCGAATCTAGCTCGAGTCATATTACCTAATTTCCCGATCATGTATTACTGGATCGGTTATGAAGCTATTTCTGCCATCTATGCATCTATAATATGGTCATGTCTTCTGATTACTGGAGCTAGATTTTACCGTGAAACTAGTTTGAAGGAGCCTTTGTTGATATTTAGTATTCTTTCATTAATTGGTTTAAATGCTATACATTGGGTAACCGTTATTCTCAACTTGAAGCAAATGAAAGATCAACCGGATTTGGTCATTTTAATATTTCAAGCTATCTTATGGATGATATGTGGAATGTGTTCTTTTATTTACACTTTTACACCAATTTTAACCGTTCATTTTAATCACATTGGTTTGAAGGCAAGGTTTGATGTTGAGATTAATGGCGACATAAATTCTCCTAAGGATGAAAATGATAATGCCACTGAAAATTCTTTTGACACCATTCCTTCTATCCGAAATTTAAATGATCCAACTGGACAAAAATATTCTATTAGTTCTCGGAATGCCGCTGTAGGATCCTGGTATATGATCACTATAGGTTTCTTAACTTTAGGTTATGCAACTTTTTACATAATCGTTTTTATCACACCTCCATTTGTACCATATCATCCGATCACAAACTCAGTGGATTTTATGCTTAGAACTATTTATTTGGGAGTTTATGGCATACCCCCAACAAAAGGTTTACTACATTGGGTAGCTAGAAATGTATTAGGAATGAAAGGAAATTTGACTTCACTCAAAACGTCTGGAACACATTCTAGTGGCGATAATACCATGGCATAATGAGTCGGATTGAATATGGTTTGAAGTAATTAGACTCATGTAGAA
Source organism: Dentiscutata erythropus (assembly GCA_910591965.1). NCBI lineage: Eukaryota > Fungi > Glomeromycota > Glomeromycetes > Diversisporales > Gigasporaceae > Dentiscutata > Dentiscutata erythropus. Next base: position 15,957 of record CAJVPY010000998.1, read on the forward strand.
CATGAAATTAGACTTTTTTTTAATGAAAATGTTTTACAGTCGTAAATCTACCTTTTTCACAGTAGTATAATAATAATGTATTTTTTGCATAATAGTGCACTTTTTTTTTGCATAATATGTATTTTTAGCATGTTCATGTATTCATAATTTTTTCTTTGGGAAAGTTAACATATAATATTTAAATAAATTGCATAACACTTCAAATTATTGCTTCAATGAGTTTACCGAATCGTTAAAATTAAGATCGTTATAAGGGTCACTTCATTTGATTGCAATGATTGGGTGACATCTCTATCATTAGCAAATTACGGTTGGAGATCTACTTAAGAACATTTTAAATTAATTACATTACTGTAAGATCATCTTTATTAAGATTTTTGTACCAAAAGTATCATAAATCTTTAAAGATTAAAAAAAATCAGCTCGATTGACAAATTATTTCTACATGCTATTGATTATTTCGTTCAAAAAAAAAAAAAGGTTTAACAGTTTTCATTGATCTACTTCCTTTCATAACAATAATTGATAAAGATTATGGCACCTTCAAGCAACGATTTCAATAAGAATTCGATTGGCCTTTGATTAGATAGAAAATCAGATTCCATGAGGTAGGTGCAGTACATGAAACGTCCAATATCAATTTTCCATATACTGAAAATTCATACAAAAATAATTTTGGTGAATTTTCTTGTATAACATAATGCTAAGGTAATGATCATTATGTGTCACAAAAATTCTATAATTCGATGCTGAGTCCATTTACTTCTGATTTTATTATCGTTATCCTTTTATTAGTTACGAAAATATGAAATAAAAGTAATACACACATATATATAGATAAGAATAATGTAAGAGGTAGACAAGCATAAAGCCAAATAAAAAAAAAATAAGCAAATATACAAAAGAGTACATATTAAAATGATAACACAGCAGAATTGATTTAAAACTCACGTCATTTGTTTAATCATGTTTTAACGGAAGCTGTAGCGATATTTGTGGGCAGAGTTGGCAATGAAACCAATGGAGGAACTCATTGGATGCTTATATATTGAGCTCGGCCGAGCTTTTTAATGGATAGCCAAATTATCAATCCTGTAGGAGGATATGAAAGATGAGAATAGAACTTGAAATGTGAATTGAAGAGTGAAAATGCCCTTCAGAACCAACAAGCGTCGGAATAAAGGTCACAAAAAATAATTAATAGCTAAATCCTAATACTAGAAGGAATCGATCGAAACATATGATTAGGGCTCTTTATTACATAACAAGTACTATCAATGACTAGTAGCTATATTTATTAGAGGAATTGGCAGAGCGAACTCGTCATTTTAGATATTTAGTATTGAACTCTAGCGAGTTATTTTTGATTTTAAGAGAGCAGTTATTATACATATATATATTATTTTGTACGTACAATAAATAACAAACCATAATTCTATTCCTCTACTGTGACTATTATATGAATTTCTACAATTTTCCTTATTCTAACGATCAATAGAGTACCAAGAATTTGTCGAGTTAAAATAATTTCCAAAATTTTCGTTTTTTATAGCTTAATTTCTGAACAGTATAAAAAGCTGCCACAAAAATTACTTGAAAAAAGGCGAGATTGTTTTATTCAAAATCAAGGATTAAGGATTCTATATTAAATAATTAATTATCTTTTTTCGTTACAAAGTGAAGAGTTATTTATATACAAAAAAATATTTTGTATTAGGACTTTTTTTTTAATACAAAACAAATAACTTCGGCGAGAGGAAATCTATGACTGATAATTTATACCTAATTATAATTATGACTTTTGTTCTTATATTCAGAATTAATAATGTTTCGATTCTATTCATTAAAGGCTATTCTGATAAATTCAGATCCTTTCTCATGTATACCATTAGAAATTCAAATTTAAGAAAGCATGCTGCAATTTCTCTTATTGCACGGGTCTTATGTGCCTTTTTCATTTACTTATTAGCACGGGATACACCGTGCAATAAAATAGTTATTATAATAACCAGTTACATACACGTTAAATCCGTACCTTCGGCACGGAATATGAACCCGTCCCGTGTGTAACTGGATTATTCACGAGTATTGGATGGTCAGCGTGATCGTAGATCCTTCTTTTCCATTTTTCTGCTTTTACGATAACTGCGCATCTATATTCCATAGTTTCATTTTAATAGTAAAATGTTAATAATATGCATTGTATAGTATATGTAAATATGCCTGACATTGAATTTTATTTATATGATTGCCAAAGCAGTTGCGGCAATTTCTGAAGTCCAAGGAAAAGGAAGAACCAAAGACCGAAGCCCATCACCATCAACCACTAGCAGTAGTAGTCATGATGAAAAAAGAGAAAGAAATAGAAGTATTAGTATTAGTAGTAGCAGTAGTGAGAGAAGCAGTAGCAGTGATAGCGATAGTAGGCCAGCAAAACAACAAATAACATCGCCACCGTTGCCTCTCAATAAAGATCAATTATCTGTTTTGCGGGTAATAATATTACTACTTATTTCACATTTTTGAATTTGTAGATTTTAAATTACTACTATTATTATTTGATATTATATAGAATCAAATTAAAATTTTAATAAATGGTGGAAAATTATCTAAGCTATGTCCTGACCCGAATAAAAAATGAGAATTGCAAAAAAAAGATATACATAAGAAACTTATTCCATCTATTACAAATGAATTACCTGGATATGAAAACCATTTAAGCTTGGTCGAAAAAATTCTTAAACAATACCATAAGTCACAAAGGTGGACAGTAAGAATCAACTCTGATAGCACACTGCAAGCTTATAATCGTGCACGAATGGGTCGAAATAGCAAGGTGAATGGAGTAAGTATTAACATAAGTGTACAACAACCTGTGTGGACTTTTTGATATGCATACAGGCATTTCATAAAAAAGTATTAAATATTTTTTACTTATCATTGTTATTTATTTATATTATGGTTATTAGAAGCGAAACCGCAGATGAAAAGCTCTTGCTTTTCTTATGAAGTCAGGTAATAAAAAAATAAAATGGTATTCTTGTGATGATCTCGAAATCTTAACTGGCAAAAATGGTGGAAATGCCTATCATTCAGCAGAGGAGTGGGTGACAGATGAAGAGGCAACAGCACGAGATGGAGAAAAAAGAGAAAAGCTTGTTTGTATAGATAAGTGGTGGCATGGACCAAACGTAAGAATATATATACAACCGAATAAACCGAACTATGAGTGTTATTGTGCAAATTATCTCATCAAATCTGCACTACTAAGTAATTTAGAGAATGAGTATATTAATCTTCGATGATTTCTATGAATTATTTTTTTTAAAAAGAATAATATCTCTATGAATAGATGTAAATTTATAAAAGAGTTACATTCCTGGATACTTTAAATAATTTATACAACAGGTTATTCAAATATAATATATTTTAATTAAACTTTTTGAATTTTTAAATATAATAATAAGTCTTGTTTAATTTAGAAAAACTTAACTTATAATTTTAATGTTAACTTGCATTACTCTATATTGTATTTAGTTGAAGAGACTGTTTCATAAACGAATTGATCTATTTGTAAAACATTTACAAACAAAAGAAAAAACTAATAAAACGTCACTATGAAGAGGGACGCATAGATATGAATAGTATATCACCAGCAAAGTGTCCTTCCTGGGCCTCATCTGAAGAAGCTTTAAACCAGTACCAAATTCCTGTACCAAAGTTTGATGCAGATTATTCAACTGGTGATGAAGATCCACATCAAAAGAAAAAAAAGAAAAAGGTGAAAAATTACAAAAGAAAAAAAGAAGATATGGTAAAAGGTTAGAGACTTGAAGCAATAATATAGTAGATTTTACCTCTAAACAATGTGATAATACTAATATACCCGTCATCGATCTAACTACAAGTCCTACCTCTTTAAATCTAACTTCTCTAAAATCTACCAATTTTGCATATATAAAATCTGCAGGTAGTACTGCAAAACAAAGGGAATAGCAGAATATAACAATAAAGGTGATGAAATAACAAAAAAAGAAGTGTACAAGCAGGTGATAAAGAGGATAAGATCAATTCAACCAATGATGATAACATTAGTAAAGAGGATACTACTAGTGAAGATGACAATAGCAATATATCAACATTGAAGAGAAAGAAGTCAAAAGATAATGATACAAAGAAATTAAAGAAATTGAAAAAAAATGATAAGTATAAATAGGTATGTATTACTATAGATGTTTAAAAATAAAATATATAGACTTTTGTTCTCCCTTCGTATTATAAAATTCCATTCCTAAGTAAAATTTTAAGGAAAAATGCATTTGTCACCCCCCATTACATCAAATTTTGTTATGGGTCACAGTGATTGGCTGATCTACATAGATCAAAACATGACAATTGACAAAATTGAGCGATGTATTTTGACAACCACTAAATTAATTTTAATAAACTTTTTTTTATTCAAATTCTATTAACTTGTAGAATTCAAATAAAAAAATGTTCATTAAATTTTGCTAGGTAGTTGTTGAGCTATCTTCGCTCAAAGCTTTAAAAAATTCAAACATCTATCAAAAAGAAAAGCTGCACCAAACTTTCTTAAACTTTGAGTGAAGATATCTTGACACCCACTAAGCCAAATTCAATGAAAATTTTTTTATTTAAATTCTATAAATATGTAGAATTCAAATAAAAAAAATTATTAAATTTGACATGGTGGGTGTTGAGCTATCCTCACTCAAAGTTATAAAAAATTCAAAACGTCTATCAAAAAAGAAGAGCTGCACCAACTTTTTCTTAAACTTTGAGCAAAGATATCTTGACATCCACCAAGCCAAATTCGATGAATTTTTTTTTATTCAAATTCTACAAATCTGCAGAATTCGAATAAAAAAATGATTATTGAATTTGTCTTGGTGGGTGTCAAGCTAGCTTTGCTCAAAGTTATAAAAAATTTAAAACGTCTATCAAAAAGAGCTGTGTCAAACTTTTTTTTAACTTTAAGAGAAAATATCTCGGCAACTACTGAGCCAAATTTGATGAACTTTTTTTATTCAAATTCTACAAATTTGTAGAATTCTAATAAAAAAAAATTCATTGAATTTGACATGGTGGGTGTCAAGCTATCTTCACTCAAATTTATAAAAAATTCAAAACGTCTATCAAAAAAGAAGAGCTGCGCCAACTTTTTTTTTAAACTTTGAGCAAAGATATCTCGACACCCACCAAGCTAAATTCGATGAATTTTTTTTTATTCGAATTCTACAAATTTGTATATTTTGAATAAAAAAACATTAATTGAATTCGGCTTGGTGGGTGTCGAGCTATCTTCACTCAAAGTTATAAAAAATTTAAAACGTCTATCAAAAAGAGCTGTGTCAAACTTTTTTTTTAACTTTAAGAGAAAATATCTCAGCAACCACCAAGCCAAATTTGATAAACTTTTTTTTATTTGAATTCTACAAATTCGTAGAATTCAAATAAAAAAAATATTGAATTTGACATAGTGGGTGTCGAGCTATCTTTACTCAAAGTTATAAAAAATTCAAAATGTCTATCAAAAAAAAAGAGCTGCACCAACTTTTTCTTAAACTTTGAGTGAAGATATCTCGACACCCACCAAGCCAAATTCGATGAATTTTTTTTTTATTCGAATTCTACAAAACTGTAAAATTGAAATAAAAAAACGTTCATTGAATTTGGCTTGGTGGGTGTCG
>CAJVPY010000999.1:0-21660 GCA_910591965.1 Dentiscutata erythropus
AGCAAATTACTATAAAATTTATATGTAATAATTGAATTTTTAGCAAATTTATTTGATTTTAGAGGTAGCAAAAACCCTAAAATTTATGCAGATCAGTTATGACCTATATTGAAGATGTCCGGGGTCCTGCAATAGTGAACTACTTGTGTATAGTAAGCTATGCCTCAGGTTAGATAGTATTTATTGGTTTAGAAGTAAATTATGGTCAGAGGGTTTAAATAGGTACCCCCCTAGTTGGAGTACAGGTATGGCAGATAGTGTAGAACCTTTGGGTGGACTACTTAAATTAGACACCCAAAAGGTGCATGCATGGCTATATATACCCTTACTGTAATTGAAAAACAAAACTATCTAATAAAACGTTTCCTAGCCAAAGAAATCACCTTAATACCAAAAAAAATAATAATAATTTTATTAGTAAAATTATAAAAAATACTATAATTTTTAAAATTTTACTTTATGTAAATTAATTCAATATATAAATTTATATATATAAGATTCAAACTTGTTTAAACCCTAAAAAAAGTTTGAGTTTGAGTTTGATTTAAAATCAAACCCAAATTCAAACTTGGCAAAAGTTTGATTTGATTTGATTTAATAGGAACTCTAGATCAAGATCATAAACAAATTCCTGAAATAATTCCTTTGATACAAGATTAAGTGGCATATTTTCATGAATGATAAATTTTAATAAAGATCAAATAAGAAAATTATTCTTGGGTTTTGGATGAATTTTGGAATTATTAGTTGAATTATCCTAATAAAAATAATAGATCAAAGAGTTGTATGATATAATATAGCAACAGTACTGTGATTCCATGTATTGAATAAAGATAATAAATAAGGTTTGAAGTTGATCCGCCCACAACTTTAATTTTTTGAGCACATCATACATTATCATCTTTCATTATTTGACATTCACCATACTGGGCTTCTTTGCCATCTTTATTGATTACTACAATTGAATCAAAATGCTGCCAAACCCAGGATTGTTTTTTAGACCTATCACGTACATCTAATTTTCGTTTTTTAGAATTATTGGCAACAGCCTCCTCTATATTTGATTTTTGTTCTTCACAAACTGGAATATTAATGTAATTCGATTCATCCTCTTCATTATTAAAAGAGAACTCTATGGGAGCTTCAGCAAAAGAAGCAATATTTTCGTTCAATATTGAATCAAATTCCATGTTTTTAATAACGTCAATTTGAAATTTTAAAAATTTATTAAAACAAAAATTATGAACTCATTATTTATTAATAAATCACAAAATTTATCATTATCAAAACAATAGTTAAATTTAAATTTTGACCGATGCTCGATGATTGACCGAATTAAAAACTCAATAAATGAAGTTTATTTCGATGCTCGAAATTTCTAGGTTTAGCTGTCTTTATCCTGTTCTCGGTTACCTCCAATCAGTTAACTGTCTACAGTAGAAGTATGTCAGTTTTGAAATCTTTTTTTGCTAGTGAAATATGTTTTCAAAAAGCTTATTGATAGTTACCCGGTCAATTTGTTTACACTAGCCCGATCAGACGAACTTCATTCCATGATCTCATTTTAAAGTTGTCGCTATTCGGAAGTTATACTATACAAGGTCATTATAATATTGATATGAGATCAAAAATTAGCATGATAATTGACCTGAGAAATAAATGCTTTAATATAACATTAAAAACCCATAAAATTGCCGGCTGATGCCAGACGCAAACAAATGGTTACCTTTACAAGCAAGGACGGTCACCGGCTGATGCCAGGCATGAACACGTTCTGCTTGTACTTCTACCACAACTGTCGGCTGATGCCAGGCACAGTGTGATAGGGTTGTAAAGAGAGATTTCACAGGCTAAGTGCTTGCGTGATTATCTCAACTTCACACTTCCACAAGCAACCACCGGCTGATGCCAGACGCAGTAGTCGTGGGTCGGAAAACCTAAAAATGTTGAGGGAAAGAAATGCTATCAACGGCGTGCAAACTCTGATTTTTTTCGACAAACGGTATTTGGGAATTTCTATTTATAGGATAACTTTCTCGTGATTGGTTGATCACGTAAATTGAATATCGCGTCATGATTGGTTATTTTGCAGATCATGTGCCAACTGGCCAATCAAAATTTTTTATTTATTAATAATACAGCATTATTGATTTCGTATACGTACTAACTAAAAACCTTGAATTCACATAATACGTACGTACGACATACACGACAACTCAGTATTACGTAGAAATAAACTAAACGAATTAATACGATGTAATTTAGACAGAAAAATTATACGTATGTCGCCATATAAATTATAATAAATAAAATTTTTTATTAAACGTCAAAAATACGCATCCCACAATACATAATAAAACTATCTTAAATATAGACCACGAATGAATAAAATAGGACCTGTTTATTACTTTAAAAAAAAAAAAATTAAACATAAGTTTTTTATTGCGTCCTCAAATAGTACTAAAAACCTCAGATCTGGGCATTAATTTTAGGATCCCGAAATATAAAACTACTTACTAACGTTTCTTCATATCTAAACAAAGTTTCGAGCGTCATAAACTATTTTAGTTTAATATTATTATAAAGTTATTATATATTTTAAACTCTTTTCTCAAGCAAGCTAGTGTGAGCTAATTAGGAACTTTAACACATATATTTATTATACATTACCATTTTTCTAGCTTAAAATTCGTCTATAAGTGAAGTATACCTGGGTAGAGTGAATCCAAGAGATACCCAAGATACTTAAAGCTTCGTTCGCAAAGAGTCTTCCATAGTATTATAAACGGGGGTTACATTTTTTTTAAAAAAAATTTACTAAGTTAGGGGGTAAAAGTACTCTAAGGGCATTCTCAAGTATCTACCTCAATGGACTCAATAGCGAATCTGATTGGTCTGTTTGATCAAACTAGCCAATCAGATTCTTTATTGAATTCATTGAGGTGAACGCCCTAAACTGTATAAATTCGATTGAATAAAATTGACCAATCACGAGAAAGTTAGCCTATAGTCTGTGTAGCGGAGAGTGAAAATCATATCTATATTTGGACGTTTCCTCCTGTTCAAAAAAATCAGCTAAAAAAATCATATGATCTTTAGCCGCATTAGCCAGCCGAACATACCGTATACGACGGGCCAAACCACCCCCCTGTCATAAAATAATTATCGGACATGCGGATATTTAAATAGTGCATATGATAGTTTATTTATGTGTAACAGTACATAATGATGTTATATATATAAGAAAAAAATAAAAAAAAAAGCAGACAAAAATTATTCTGTGAACTGATATGCACCAGTAAAATATCGGCATAATTCGACAGGGGGGTGGTTTGGCCCGTCGTATACGGTATTACATTGGCTGGCTAAGCCAGCTTAGCCGCGGCTGCCAAAGCCGGCTTAAATCACTATACATAGTCAAAAATGAAATTAAATACATAGTAAATATTCATAGGCTTAGAAAAGCTTATTTACAGCTGATTTGAAAATTAGTGGGACACTTGAAAATTTTGCTTGTTTCCCGAAACCTTTCGGATTCGTCTTATGAATCATCTAGCTCTTCGGAAATCACATCATAATTTTCGGATCGAAGATCCGAAGACAGTGACGTGATTTCCGACGAATCCGAAAGGTTTCGGGAAACAAGCAAAATTTTCAAGTGTCCCACTAATTTTCAAGTATTCTTTAGGCTCGCTGACTAAAATTAAGCCCCTGAAGTTAGATCTTCATACATATAATTCTGGTTATATCAATTATATATCTAAAGTTGCAACTTCAGATAGATAGTAACTTTAGATACGACAGTATCTGGTATATTAACAAGGGATTATATTAAAGTTAATATATAAAAATTTGTAAAAATTCATCTTATAGCTTAGGTTGATATTAACGAGGGTAGTTTGTGTTTCGAAATAAATGGTCAATAAATCGAAATTTTGAATTTTGAATCGAAATAATATTTTGCACCAATGATCGGCTAAGCCACATTGACGTCCAATAGGAAAATATTGGGAAAATTAGCAAATGTCTATCGCTATTATGAAACCTAAAAAGCTTGTTCTATTTGCTTTGTTATTGTTGTCATGGGTATACCAGGGTTCTTTCGATGGCTGTCTTCGCGATATCCTCATATAGTTGAAGCGGTAAAGAAAAAATCCAGAAGCAAAACTGATTTCTTGTACCTTGATATAAATGCCTTATTTCACGTTGCGCTTAGAAATATGGAGAAAAAAGCTTCAAAATCGAATTTCACATCCCGCCGCATGTTATCAAGAGTTTTTAAGGAAATGGATATTGCGTTCAATGTTTGCAACCCTCAAGTATTAGTATACATTGCAATGGATGGTGTTGCACCAAGAGCAAAAATGAATGAACAACGATCGCGAAGATTTTTATCCCGGGAGGGGTCTCGTATAACAGAAGAAAGTGATACATATTTTGAAGACTCATCTATTAAATATGAGCATTCACAATTAACAGCTCGTGCAAAAAACTCTTCAGGATTTTTCGTTCCAGTAGATAGCGCATCGATATCATCAGGAACCGAATTCATGCAGGCTGCAAACGATGCAATTAGATATTATATATACCAACGTTTGAATGGTAGATTCAAAAATCTTCAAATAATATTTGATGATTCCAGTGTGGCCGGTGAAGGCGAGCATAAATTATTTCGATTTTTAACTGCGCAACGTAATCATCCAGGATATAACACAAAGTATCGGCATGTAGTTTGTGGTTGCGATGCCGACTTTATCATGTACGCTCTGCTTACACACGAACCTAATTTGCGTATATTACGTCCTGGCTTAAAAGGGAATGATGTCATTCTTAACATCAACAGACTTCGCAAACACATAATTCGCGATATGGTGGTGCAAGTAACGTCAGATATTGAAGAAGACAAGGTTATCGATGACTTTGTTTGCATTGCTAATTTGCTTGGTAATGATTTTATTCCACGAATTAAATGTCTAGGAGAAACACGTGTTGATATCCTGTTCCAAGCTTACCAAACATATTTTAATCAAGTTAAATCTTATATTACTAACAATGGTAAAATAAACATTTCTAATTTCCTTAAATTTTTCGAACATCTAAAGTCGAAACCTGATCGTTTAAGAAGAAGTTCTGATCTTATGTATGAGGAAAGAAATATTACAGAAATAGCAAAGAGAGCAAATGATTATATAAAGACAATTTGTTGGGTATTTCAATATTATAATGGAGATTGCCCAAGTTGGAGACATTTCTATCCACATCATAGATCACCAACCGTTCAGGACATACTAAAGCATGTGAAAACAGCAAACTTTGATCAAACTTTTATCCCAGACACCCCAATACGACCTTTTGAACAATTAATGTGTATACTTCCTCCTAAATGCAATTACCTTGTTCCAGAACCTTTCAGACCTCTGTTTACTGATCCACAATCACCAATTTATGAATTCTTTCCGAAAAAATTCAAGGTATTTAACAATAAAGCCATCTTGCCATTTGTTGACGAAGCGCGTTTGATGCAAGCCATGGCACCAGGATATGCTCTATTGAAAAAGGAAGAAGCCGAAAGAAATTCTATAAACGGAAGAGTTCATATATACGCTGGATGTCAATCAACAACATATGCAACTCTATTTCCTCTTTGCACAAGTAAAGGTAGTAAGTCTGCTTTACCCGTAACATCGGTAGTATTTGGGAAATTATCTTATTGTGGACCAATGTTAAAGTTTATCAAAGCACCTGTTGATGAATTTAACAAAATCAATCATAACTTGGTTGCTACTGCTGAGTATCAGTTACCTGGTAAGTTACCAGAAGCTACTAGCTATACAACATTAAATCAATTAAAGAGTGCTACCAACGATTTACAACCAAATATGCCATCATTCTCGTACCAGCTAAAACAAGCTCACACTACTAAACCATACGGGAGAAGAATTGCATATACTAGTTAATTGTTTAGAGAAATTTTAAAAGCACATGGGAATTAACAACAAATAATACTTAATAAACTAGTTATAATATGGAAGGTTGTATTTAAATAATTAAATTATTATTATAACGATACGTATATCGAACGATTTTAATTATTATAAAACTTTATTTTATTTAGGAGCTAAATTTATTTTTAGTCATAAATGTATATATATAGAGTAAATTCTAATATAATTTTGGCTTTTTAATATTTTTAAACAAATAGAGTTTGGAACCGGATTCGACCTTCGAATTTAAATCCGATTTAAATTTGGATATAAAATCGAATCTACCGAATCTGTATATAATATATGACCACCTATAGAATTTATATGATAAAATAGTTTTAAGTGATCGAATGTTTTATCACTGAATGTATGTATGTACATACATACAATGATGCTACTATTGTTATTTTTTTGAATATGACCAATAAAGTAATTGTTGGAATAAATTCGGATTTACAACTGTTTTCATAAACTGATAAAAATTATTTAGGCCGAATTCAATAAGTTTTTGAATTCGGTGTTATCGGAATTTGATTTCGGCGAATTCAAAAACTTATCGAACTTATCGAATTCGGCTGATCAATTTTATCAGTTATGAAAACAGCTGTAAATCCGGATTCAAAAATAAAATCCGGTTAAACAAATACTAGAAAACAAGAATTTATTTAGAAATCACCGGTGACGAATTCACCAGTATATATAGTGATAGATCTCAAATTTTAAAATTTAATTAATTAGACTTTAATATTAGAATTATAGCTTAGACTAAAGTTAGAGATTAGGTTTTTTATGGTGCTGATGATTGTTTACTTTATCAATTAAAGCCGTTTTTGCAAACCTAGTTTTTTTTTTGTGAACGCTTCTAATTATTCGAACATCAATTATATCGGCGTTAATTTTTAAACCCGGTTCAATATCGTTACACAAGAATGGGTTGTTGCACAGCTTATAACATATAAACCCAAATAAATAACGATTTTTTTTTTCAATTATGATGGCGGTAAAACGAGTAGTATCTCTTTTACCTTCGGCTGCAGAAATTGTTTCATTGATTATTGATAACAACCCATCTGTTCAGCTTGTCGGAAGAAGCCATGAAGACGATTATCCTCCTTCTGTGAATACTTTACCGATCCTTACTGCGCCAAAGTATTGAATTTAAATGTTGAAATTTAATGACGGAATTAAGCCACAATTTATACAATTTCATAATTCCTTTAATTCGGGTAACTAGAACTAAGTTTACCACATCCGCCGATGTTGACGTACAAGTATCCAATCTTCTCGCTGAAGGAAATAGCCTTTATACTTTGGATACCGCTTTACTGAAAAGTCTGAGGCCAGATATTGTTATAACGCAGGTCCGATAATTTCTCAATCGCAAGCAATCGAAACTCGAAATCAGCATATTTATTGCGGTTTATGAAATTTGATGATCAAAAAAAAAAAAAAGAAATCGATTTCCGATTTTTTTAACATTTTTTTTAGACTTTTAGATTAGACCTTATTGCAGTTTGCATAATTTTGTGACCCCTATGATTAATTTTTTATATGATTAAATGATTGTGATTGCGTTCGCAATTGTTAAAGCCGGTCATAAATCTGAGCTTGACACAAACTCAGATTCATGATAAATTGGCTGGCTTTAGTAATCGCGATCGCAATCACAATCATTTATTCATATAAAAAATTAATCAAAATTATGCAAACCGCAATAATATGCATAAGATTTATAAATATAATAAACTCAAATCTAATATAGTTATTAAAATTATGTATATTAAAGCCTAATCTTAAAGTCCAATCTAAAAGTCTAAAAAATGTTAAAAAATCGGAAATCAGAATCAGAAATCATCGATTTCTTTTTTTTTTTTTTGATCATCAAATTTCACATATTTTTGCAAACCGCAATAATATTATACTTGCTAGCAAAATCCGGACAAATCCCAAAACCAAAAATAATTGCTACTTATAAACAATCAAGTCAAAATTTGCAAATATATTATACATAATTATAAGAATAATGTTATTTGTTTGAATAAAGATTATAATTTTATAATTGAAATTTTGTCAGCAAGTATATATATTTAATCTAGCTCGTAATGATCTTTAATGCTTCTATTAGGATCTATGCACTGTTTGTTCGATTGATCTAGTTACAGTACAACGTATTGCAAAACAGATTGATCCAGGTACTAAAAAATCTTCCCAAACAAATTACTAAAAAACTCGTTAATTCAATATTATAATTTTCTGTTTGTAGAACCTACTATAGTAACACTAAATCCTTTGTCTATAGAGGTGACTTGAAGACACCAACTTTTTAAATCAACTCGGGATATCACGAATATCTTCTTTATCAATGTTGCTTCACTTTAAATATTAGGACGTTATATCATCAATTTCTGATGTTGGAAAAGCATTGGGGATGATTGAAGAATCGTCCAGGGCGATATCAATGCTTAGGTCACGTATTAATCATGCACGGGACCTAGTTAATCGAAGTATTGCGTCAGGTAGAAAACGTTCAAAAGTGGCATTTTTTGAATGGACATCACCTATATATCTTGGTGGCCATTGGACTCCACAACTGATTCGATGGAGTAATGTAATTTAATTTATAAATTTTTAATGCTCTATATTTCAATCGCAACATAATGATCATTATGGATTTTTTTGCCTTACAGGGTATACAAGTGTTGGCAGATTGCAAAGATGGCGACACCGCTGAGATGGGTGCTCCCCCTTCGTGCGTTGAGTATAAATTCAATTTGAATTTTAATTCCTGGCATATTAAATTTATTATCAAACCTCGGCTACTTAAAAGAGTTCGTGTTCCTCCGGAAGACGTTATACGCGAAAAGCCCGAGATTCTCATAATCTGTCCATGCGGGCTTAATCTTGATGCTACTAGAAAAGAGTACGAAGAAACACTGTTGCCTTCAAACTGGTGGCCTCCACTTGCAAAATGTGCTTCGAAAATTGCGTTGGTGGATGGAAATCAGGTTTGATAAAAATCAGAACGTTATCATTTTTCATATCGTATATCATGATAATAATTGATTTATTGCGATTTGCAAAATTTGATGATCAAAAAAAATAATAAAATCGATGATTTCTGATTGATTTCCGACTTTTTTAAATTTTTTTTTTAGACTTTTAAATTAGACTTTAATATTAAGCTTTATTATACATAATTCTAATAACTATATTAGATTTGAGTTTGTTATACATATTTTATAAATCTTATGTATATTAAAGTCTAATCTAAAAGTCTAAAAAAATGTTTAAAAATTTCTTTTTTTTTTTTGATAATAAAATTTCACATTTTTGCAAACCGCAATAAATCAAAATCGATAATAGTCGATTATGATTAAAAGCGATTATAATCGATTAATTTTATTATAATCAATAAAAAATCTTTATCGCGTATAATCGGCGGGGTGATAATAATCGATTAAAATCATCAGATTTTAATCGACTACAATCAGTTTTCAAAATTTCCTGATGATATCCTTATTATTTTCAACAATTCTTCATTCAGATGTTTAATCGATCAGGTCCTCGTGAGTCATATTTTGCTTAGAATTGTATTTGTATTTGTATTTGTATATGTAGTCATTTGACCAACTCATTTCCATTCAAATTAAAGGCCTAGTAGACGCGCTTGAATGGTTGGTTGGATACATTAACGACATTCCGGAAATCATTCCTAAAAATTTTCCCTGGGAAAATTTAAAGTCTTAATTTTTTTTTCGAAAATTCCACATTCTAACGATAACGCAATAATGCTTTACAGAAAGCAGTACAGCGGAATCATGATTTAGTCAGATTGCAAGTTATGCATTGTATTTGACTTATCTGGCTACAATTTTTGGAAAAGTGATTTTTATTTATTTAATATTTACCAACGATCGAAATGCTTCTTTTATACACGAATTACTTCAAAAATTTAGCACGTTTTTAACCAAATGTTAATATCATGTCCTATGTGTAGATAAATGAAACACATAAAAAGATACACCCGTAAATAGTGCTCTTAAATACATAGCATCAATCTTTGAACCTGGATATACTTGACTAAAGGTTTTAAATTTTTTGAATAATTTAAAGTTTAATATTACATTATTAAACGCACGCATATTTATTTAATGAATCGGTGGTTTTTGAGTTTGACACTATTTACCAAAAAGGGATATATCTTTGGGTAAGTAGAAATGCCAATTTCCCAAACGCAACCAAATAGTAATGCTGTAATTTAAGAAAAGGGTTGGTCACAACTCTAGTGAGGCGGTGCATATCTAAACAATAAAAAAATCTTAGCATTTAGTACGTTCGCGAGATACATAGTATCCTCGTCTCATAAGTTGTTGATTTAAATACTTACACAATCTTCCTTGTCTTCAAGGTTGCAAACCTGGCTCGTTTTAACCAAACCGATAAAGCGGTCAAAATTGATATAATGATAATTGCTTTGACTCCCATTTTTTTACGTTCATCGTGTTCAGGCTCTGCAGCCCATGCAAGAAATGTTGTGACATCCTTGGCCATCTGAGATGTGGTCGCAGGAGTACCTAATGAAATTACGATATTCGATTTCAGCTGTTAAGACAATAAGAGTAAAATGATGATAATTATTATGCCACACCATCTTCATATTCAACTAATCCGTCAAATAAAGCTCTTGCCATTGAAATTGCACCACCGGGGAAATAGGGATTATAATATAAACCCTCGCGAACTTCGACACCGGCTGGCGCATCCATATAACCAGTTAAGATAGAAAATAAATAATCCTGCGTTCAAACGTGTATTAGCAATTATTGTTATCGTTTATTCAATTAGTGCAAATGAATCATATGATACACACAGCACCACCGTGACGGGCCTTAATCATTAAAGAAAGATCGGGAGGGAGAGCTCCAGCATTGCTTGCACGAGCAGCTTCGTCGTTAGGATACGGACGTGGCATATAATCAGAGGGTTTTCCAGGTCGTTGGAAATATTCACCCTCATCGTTTGGCCCATCTGTGTATTCTACTTCTTCAGCCATTGCTTTTACTTCATCTTCGGTGTGTGACACGCCAATTAAATTACGCCACGCGATGCGATCGAGTGAATGACATGCGGAACAAACTTCTCTGTAGACCTGATACCCACGACGTATGCTTTAATTTTTGTCGAATCCAAGATTGTATTAAAATGGTAAATCATCGACTCTTGGCCTTATATAAGAGATATATATATATATTTTTTTTTTCTTTTTTTTTTTTTTAGACCAGTATTTATATGACCCTCCAAAGATATAAATTGATGATACTTTTCATCATGATCAACCGTCTTTTAAATGGTTGAACACAGCCAGGTATATACTCATTGATAGAATAATCTCCAAAACGACCTTCACGCTTGATAATATCTAGATATAGCATCTCTCACCTGGCATGATCAAAAGTACTAAACGGACCTTTATGAGACCAAGGATACGCTGGTGGATGAAGACCTTCTTCGGCCTCGTTGGCGTGGATAGGATTAGCGAAAAAATAAAAACCGACACCCGTGACCGCCGCTAATGACGTTGCCAAGATAACCTTTGTGTTATAGCTGCTAAGCGAGGCCATTTTCGTAAATGGCGAATGACGAAACCCCCTGGCGAAAGGCAAAACCTCCTTTTCAACAGAAATCTATTGACGCATATACAAAAAAAAAAGAAAAAAAAAACAATAGTAACTAACTTACTAACCTGTGCATTAGTCTTAACCCATTGTTTTAAAGGCCTCTTCGTAGCTTGACTAGAAAGCCTTGTGAACATAGTTTATTTTACAAATAGAGTACGAGACTCGCAACTAGAACCAAGCCACTTCATGATAAAAAAAATTATCGGATTAGATGTCAGATTTGCAAAATGCATGGATAACGAATAATGTTTAGTGGTACAGTACTGCTATACGATATAAATAGGCATATATTACTTAAACTCTTAAGGCATTTTTCAAGACTATATATAAAATGTCCGATCAATCTACACCGATTGACAAACCTCAAAGTCCTACCACAATAGACGCAGAAAATGATAAACGTTTTCAAATAGAATTAGAATTTGTTCAGTGTCTAGCGAATCCGTGGTATCTCAATAGTTTGTATTGAAAGTTCAAGCATTTCATGATTTAGGCTACGTTTGATCAATAAACCGAATAAATCGTACTCAAGTTTTTTTTTATATATGATATCAATCCAGATCTCGCGCAAAGAGGATTCTTTCAAGATCCTGCATTCCTTAACTACTTAAAGTATTTGAAGTATTGGCAGCGTCCCGAATATGCAAAATTCGTAATGTAAGTAATAACATCTTAATTCAAAGATTCTATGTAATATTTAGTAGCTTCATAATATTTATGTAGCTATCCGCACGCTCTTTACTTCCTCGATCTATTGCAAAATCCGAGATTTTGCGAAAATTTAAGAAATCGGGACCATGCAACCAAAATTTCTCGCGCACAATATTACCATTGGTTTAAATGGAGAAATTAGATCAGTAGATTTGTAAGAAACACTACGTAGCATATAATTGCATGTAGCCATATTCAATAATTCTATAATAACTCAAAATTTTACTAGGGTAACCCTGTTGTGTAACTAAGTAAAAATGCTCCTCTCGCAATTTTACCCTAACCCAAGGACGATGATTTTATGCGGCAATAAACTATCAATTATGCATGCAACAAAGTAATTATGCACTTTTATGCACATATGTTTTTTATTAATTATGTGAGTATTTTGCACCCAAAATTTATAATCATGCTATGTCTTACACATAAAATGCGCCATTTTATAACTAACTTAGTATGAACGAAATAGTTCGGAACTTACCTCCAATTTTTTTCTTGACCTTGCTCGTAATTTGTGTTGATTGATTTTCTTTTCGGAGCAGCACTTAGAGCCAATTATACGATAATTACTTAATATATAGTGCCACATTTTATGCGGCAAATCTAACCTGTTATGCGTTTTCAACTATATTATACAGTTTATGCGGTTTTATGTGATTTGCATCGTCCCTGCCCTAACACCAATATTAATAGCTGCAAAATTTTTTTATAAAAAAACTATATTTGATAGTACGGCTACATGTAGCCTATGGCAACAAATAGATTAATTCATATTTTTTTTATTAATTTGATTGATAATGATCGCACTTTTATCCTCATAAATTAGCCAATTAAATGAATGTCTTTCTATGAAACCCAACTTTACGCGCGACATATCTAATCAATCATCACCAGATTGAACCGAATTTCACAACATTTTAATCAAAGATTGGCTGTTCTCAGGCGGCTTCCTCAATGTAATTTGCTAGTAATCGGGATGTCACTCAATAATCTCGATTGTTTCACGATTTATTTTTTTAGCCAATTAGAACATTCTATGAACCATATAGGAAGGCGTTTGAGTATATTTCAAGCAAGTAAAAACTCGAAGTTCAGTGCAATCCTGCATTTGACTTACTCAATAATAACTATTCTCATTGGAATTGGTTCTTTCATTTTCCACAAAAAAAATGTAATAAGATAATCCAGTGAATATATAAGAATAGAAAAATAAAATTTCATTAGAAGAACTCAAATCCCAGAAGCACTATTAAAAGTCTTCAGAAAATGCGCCAATAATTTATTTATTCACGATCAGCAGATTCGACCCTGACCAGACCTAATGTACCGCCAGACGCAATCCATGTACCTGCATTAAGATTTGGATTCCATGCTATCTATAAAATAGGATTGAACATTAATTTCAAGTGAAGCGAATATACCCTCAAAAAATCATATGTTGGGATAAACTTACACGCTGAATAGACACTTCCGGCTTAAAAAAGTGACTAAAAGCTTGCGAGGTATGGTATGTAACAGTTGTTTCCTATAGTTATAGGATGCATATAAATGAATATGAAAAAAAATATACTGATCAATAACCCAACGAGATTGATTACCTGAGATTTAATATTGTCCCAAAACAAAACAGTTTTTTGGTCTTCGTCTAATCCAATACGGTATAAAGTCACTTGTATCGGTTTCTGCGAAGGATATAGAATATGAAAACCCATGAATAAAGATGATAATTTCAAGCTGAAAATAAAGAATATGTAAAGAATGATGTCAACCTGATGCCTATCTCTTAATCGACAAATATTTGCCATTTTTACTGTACCATCTGCTGAACAACTCGCCATAAATGGGTGAAAATAAGACGCCGCTATTCTCTATTTGAGTAACAGTACAATTGTTAACTAACATATAATAAATTAATTAATTACACATTATTCATATAACATTGACTTACAAAAACGTTAGCATGGTGCATAATTAGTCCGGTTGTCTTTTTCAGGTCGTCCATACGGATATATCTTATTGTGTTATCAGTATCTGCAAAGGCGATTCCGCCATAATGACACGGCCAACACGCAGTCATCATGAATGCTGTAGTGAATCCGTTTTTAAATTATATAGTTTAAAAAGTTTTAACAGTTGAAATTTTACGAAAATATATTATATTTAATTACAAACCTCTAATTCGCTGAATCATGTTTTTAAACCATGGCTCACGTTCATTAAAAATAAGCAATCTACCATCGTGTCCACAACTCAAGGTGTGGCTAGGATTTTCAATAGAATTCCATGTTATTTGACGGATACACGAATCATGAGCTCGGAAATATCGAATCGGGACAACTTTGTTAGGAGGAAAAAAAAAGAGGTTGTAATCACAAATACAGTTGTAAAATGACCATAAAATATTAAATTAATTTTGATATACCTTCTGAATCATTAAGAGTCTCATTCGTGGCATTAGATGTTAAAATGTCTTCAATATCCCATATTGCTATATCGCCTAGATAAAATAACGAAATTAAAGATAAGGAAAATTTGTGTTAAGTCATTAATTCGCTAAATTAAAGAAAACAACTACCATTAGTGCAGCCGGTGGCAATTTTTTTGTGACCACCCCAACTAACGGTCCAACAAAGAACCTGAGGTAACGAGAGAACCAACAATGGGTTCGAAAATTTTACTATATTGTAAGTAATAATATTAGAGAAAGAACGATAATGTATATAAAATTAACCCAAAAAACAATTTAGGATTCACCGTATAGTGGTTCTTGAGACAAGTTAAACTTATGTCGTACATAATCTGATTGAGGGATAGCAAATATTCCAATAGATCCGTCACTGAAAGATGCCGCAAGCATTCCCAATTTTGGGATGAAATTCTCAGATTGACCTTCGAACGCATCCTATAAAATAGGTACACACAATTAATCAAGTATATAAACAAATATTTATAAATTACAATTTTTACCTCGCAATCATCTTGAGCTCCATAAGGACACCATTGTAAATCAAAAGTACATCCATATTCATGACAAATAACTATGTCCAATTTTGGATCCTTTATGGAAGTGGCATCATCTTGACAATCTATCTTCCAAATTTGTATCGCGTAATTCACATCGTTTTTTTGGCGCCGGGCAATATAGTGATGTTCTTCGGTAGTTGACTTGTAACCACCTATAGCCAAATATTGATTATCTTTACAAATAATCAGTCATTATTAAATATAAATATAAAATTAAATGGAAATCACTTTAAACTACAATGAGTTAATAGTTAATATAGTTACGTTGATTTTGTTTATTAGGACACCAATCCATCGCCCAAATAGATCCACCAACATTGAAAATGTGACCTACTTTACGAGGCAGCTTATTGTCTAAAGCGTGTACACGAATATTGTATCCATGAATACATAAAAATTAATAAAGAAAAAAAAAATACATAAGAAAAATACATATGGGGTTTTGGCTAGGAAAATGACCTATTGGGACCATCGAACAAACTTTTTTTTTTATTTCGTAGAGCTCATTAGACTTTGAGATGAAAAAAAAAATACTCTAATTGGATCATTGAACGGCTAACAAATTAATATTTTGTTCAGAAAATCCACATAGTTCCGAAGGTCATTTTCCTAGTAAAGGCCCCATAGAGTATTACCTACTCAATGAACAAGATTCCAATTGTGAAACTCGAATTGGATCTGAATTTGCCAATACGATAGAAAATGGATCTCGTGAATGCGGAAGATATGTTTTTCCTATGCTAATTTTGGTCAAGTTATTGAGCAAATGAAAAACCTTTAAAAGCAAAAAATCCAGCATTCATTTAGTTTTATATGCTTACTTTTCAGGTAATATTTCTAATTCGTTTTTTTTTATTTTGACAAATTCATATACATTTTGTGGCAATGACTCGAAGTTAACGCCGACAGGTTGTAATAATCGCTTTTTAGGACCAAGCACAACATCTTCCCAGTCATCATTGAAAATTTCACCGATATCTCCACGACTGGGGTTAGCACATTTCTTTCGTTTTGACTGACTTCGATTAGTAGCGGGTGTCTGGTTTAAAGATGCAGACATTTTCTTAAGAAATCACACACTAAACTATTATGTAAGTTGTGTACTACATAAATCAGATGCTACGTCTTTAAAGTCATATGATTAGTTCGATTACTCTATAGATATAACTATATATATATATATATATATATAAAATCGAAATTACTTTTCCTATTAGACGCAGTTGTTTTAAACTTAACTTACGCTATCGTTATGCTACCTTACCAATTAATGTCTATATCCCATGATTCATTGTAAGACTTTTTTGTCTTGTAGTCTGCGTTTCTTATATTTTGTGTGAATCTTTTACTACAGCATATACAGTATATTACAGTATACAGTATATCGATACTACTGTATATTTGAGAATGCAAATAAACATTATTTTTTTATAATGTGGATTCTCAATTTTCTCTTGTAATGAGAATTTTCGATTAGGAGGTTTTAGGATGTGTTTTATAAAGTGATACGTAGCAAGTATGCCTTAGAACATAAATTATATGACTTCATAAAACAGTATATAACGATATATAATATGTAAAATAACTTAAATAGAACGGTGAGACAAGTTTTTTTAAGAACCTCGTGTTACCACACGCATGGGCCCTTATAAATTTGATGTTTGATAGGTGATGTGTGAATATCTATCTCTCTTACAATCATGTCAGCTAATTTACAGGTTCAATGGGCGTGCGAACGTTGTACCTTCATAAACGAAGTAAGCATTGATGTTTAATACCCTTAATATGACTGACAAATTCGTGGCTCATTCTTTTTTGTCTTTAAGGGTTTGAATTTGACGTGTACAATGTGCTTTTTAACAAGGACGGATGCAAAAGATTTACCAGTTCAGGTACTGCTATATTTCAATCACATTAATTGATACGCATGTCATGCTTAATTTGCGATTGCGCGTTTATGATATTAATAGTGGGAATGGAGAGCCAATCCAGATCAATGGATCCCTTATGATTTAGCATCTTCGTCTGAACTAGAAAATGCATATCAAAACAATTTGGCAGTGCTAAACCCTAAACAAGGCTATTTTGCGTCAATACCTGATCGCTACGAAATTAGGTTTAATTATGCTACAAGGCGTTTTCAACAACAAAATATCACAAGTGGTGGTGTTAGAAGAATTAGAAGGATCGCGAATGGTAAGTTACTAATATCTATAAACTTTAATCTAAAAATACGATCTTGTCCTAATTAATTTTTTGTTTAAAGATGATAACTCCATTCTTCAGCCTGTCTCTTTCGAAGATGTGACGGCTGAAGACACATGTATTATATGCTTGGATTCTTTCGTTGACCCAGACACTACCACATCGGATCAACACGTCGTCAAACTGCCCCCATGTCACGGACATTATTTTCATAGAGTATGTGTAGCTGGTAAGTGTTTGAATTAGCTATTATGTTGTTGATTTGACCATTCATTATTATAAAATTAATTTTATTACAACTGTTAGCTGCGATTAAGTTGAGGGATGAATGCCCAATGTGTAAAAAAAGAGTCGATTATTAATCGTAAGTTAAATAGAATATCTTCTCGTTCTTTCGCCATTTGTTAATTAGCCAGCCACCTTGATTTGGAGATAAAGCAATCATCTTTGGCTTTTTTTTTTTTTTTGGAGGGAGAGAGATCCAACATTAGTTTTCTCTAGAAGAGTATATATTATAATCTATTATTTTTACTATATTTAAAGGTTACGAGGCTGAATAAATTGTTGATGTGATATTTTAGTGCTACTATTTTAGAGCCGAATTTTTCATGTTCGTGAGAAACATGCGTTTGGTAATATTTATTAAATTTATGCATTTGAACATTATATTTATAACCAAATACTGTATGTAACATTTCTTGTAATTTCAACATTCAACATTCAATTTGAAAATTTTTATAAGCAATATCTATAACTTCTTATTTGTGGTGTGCTAAATTTGACCAACTTCAGATTTATACTATTTATACATATGATGACCAATTTTCCAGACACGATAAGTAATTAACGACGGTTTGGAATAGACCGTAATGTCATCTAAGCTTCTTTACAAGTCATCTTAAAAGCTGGTATGCATAAAACAATTTGGCATATTATAAAACATTCCATTTGCCAAATTCATGCCACAGTCCACCCTGGCATGCCATAAGTATTTAAAGAATACTCTATAAGAGGTTTTCTCATTATAGCCAGGCCTATAAAAAATCACAACGGCAGAATCACAGTGACCTTTTTTAAAAAAAAAAATATGCTTATAAATAACAATACCTTAAATAGGTTTGTTGTTTTATGTGCAGGGACGATGATTTTCTGCGGTGCTATTGGGTCAATTCCGTCCGTGCTAAAATACAAATTCTGCAGATCATATTAGTAAATTCTGCACGATTACCGCAGTATTTTTATAGATTCTGCTTGATTTCTGCCATATTTTTTTCTATATTATAAAAAACATCAATAAGTTTATAAAGAAAGCGTAAAAAAAAAAAATTCAAGTGAAAAAAAAAATTGAAAGCATAAAAAAAGATTTAAAATATCTAAAATTTAGTTGCCATTGCCAATTAAATTATTATTGTTAAAGTATAACAAGTATAACATGTTTAAGCTTTGTAACGATTCTTCGCTTAAATTTTGCCGATTTGTATTTAAAATTGTGTTATACTTTGAAAGCTTCTTTCTGCTACGCAAGAAGAAACTGGTAACCAAATATAATCAAGCGCAATTTCGGATAAGCGAGGTAAAGAATCAGCTATATTTAACCAAAATTCATTTAATGTGATTTCTTTGAATGCCATGTTGTATTTCAACCCACAGTAAATTGACCATTTGTGTAATCAATTCTGGTATGATAGAATAATTGTGGAGATCTTTTCTTGTAATATTGCCAAGGTGAAAGAATTTTGGATTGAATACTTGAACAATGGTTTACCAGAATGAAAAGGAATGTGAGCAGAAAATTTCTGGTATGCAATATCAAAAGCATCATAAAAGATAGGATAGTATTTGGTCGGTTGAAAAGATTTTGATGAAATTAATATATCTAACTTTGAACCAAAATGTTCAGCATTCATATTAGTTTTAATAATATAAGCAGTAAGTTGTTTGAGCTAGTTTTCAACCAAAGAAAATATGGTTTTTTTTTGCTAAAAAAAATCTAGTGTGTGTATAAATTTGAAAGAAAAATACTAATAAAGTTAATGTTGCCACAGCCTTCTTGCACCAACGTGGCAAGGTAACATGGCATCCGGTGCAGGGACCTTACTGTTGGGGTGTACACGGGATGGAAGTGGAGTGCACTACAAACTCCACTAGCAGGAGGCAATGGTTCGGCATGGGGCCAGTATATATAGTTAATACTTTATTTATTATAGGTCAAGGAGGATAATCTCATCTACTAGGATTATCCTAGAGGGAGTATATCACTTTATACAAGATAAAAATAGTAAGAAGGTAGGATGAGAGGAGTAGAGAAAACTAACTAACTCTATCTAACTCTGACTTAAGTAGAAGGGGCAAAGGCTCCCTTTTTATAACTTTTCTACACATAGGAGGTATAACAGAATAACTGCCAAACCATGTAAAGGTAAACAGAGATACTCGAGTAAAAGGTACTGAGAAATACTTGTGTAAAGGTACTAAGAGGTACTTTGTATAAAGGTACTGAGAGGCACCTGTGTGCAGGTACTGAGAGGTACTCATGTGCAAGTACTGAGAGGTACTCATGTACAGGTACTGAAAGTACTCGTGTATAGGTACTGAGAGGTATTGTGTGGAGGTACTGAAAGGTACTCGTATGATACTTCTGTGCCTCATTTATCTACCCAATAAATCTATATAACTAATATAATATGATAACTATATAATACTAAATAATATAACTAATATAATAATACAATAAATGAACACGAGATATAGTAACTTAGTATAGTGGTCTAGTCGTCACCCTTTTCAAGTAGCAGGTCTAGAGTTCAAATCTCACTGGCGACAATATTTGAAAAATAGGCCTGTGTTCCTTGTGTTCGATTAATGGCTATGCTTATTGGTTGGATCTAGAACTTAATCTGTAACTTTGGTCACACTATCTAGAAATGGGAGCTTTGGTACAATAAATCTGAGGAACCGGCATAACAGAAAACCCATTTGGCAAGTCCCGAATTTGAAGGTAGCAATGATCAACAGTATTACAGAAGGGCTGAATTCAAACTGAGGCCCGAGATCGGAGAACCGAGCGACCAGATCTGCTAACGGAGGACACATTAGCCAAACTGCCGGATTGTCATCCCGGAGAAAAAAGGCATATGCTCCGAAAGTATGAACCAAGGGGAGGGGTCCTTCAGGCACCTAAAGTCTGAGCAGACCAACCCTTCCGGGTTGCCAGCTGGAAGTAAGAGATGGACCAGTAAAGAATCTGGGTAAGAAGACGGTCCAAATGTGGGTATCGGGGTTGTTGTGAACCAAATAAGAGCAAGGAGTACATAATGGGTGCCTAGTTAGGAAGGTTGGTGCTTGAAAAACGTCTGTAAAATGGCAGCACCCCAAAAGGTGGCATGAGATACACATACGGAATAGCAGATCAATATGTACTAATTAGAAAGAAGTTATAAAAATATGCAGATGAATACATGTATGGGACGTGTACTACTCTGTTAGGTTTACCTCGAGAATAAACTAGCCTATGTTAGTAAGTCCTAAAGTAGGGTGCAAAATCCAAATTGGGTAGATGCAAAATCCATGTATAAATGGTAAGTAATATCCATGGGTTAGAGGGCTAATGATGGTAGTTAGAACCAGATGGTTTAAATAGGTACCCCCATAGTTGGGGTGCAGGTATAGCAGATAGTGTGGAACTCTTAGCATAGCACTAACATTTTGGGCGAACCACTTAAATTAGGCACCAAAAGTGCACGTGTGGCTTGATATACCATCATTGTAATTACACTATAAAACATCATCTATACTCTAATAAAAAGTTCTCAGGCCAAAGTGGTCACCTTAATATCAAAAAAAAAAAAAACAATAAATGAACAGTTTTATTATAATAAACTCTTTCTGACGATCACTTGAATCATATTTTCCGAAAAACATTTTACTACAAAAAGAGATCTTACAAGCTGGCACTTAACATACTAGACAATAAGTTAGTATCTGTCATTTAAAAGTAGCTACTTGCCAACAAGCTCAGAGTTTATCACTCATTGTATAGTCTCGGCACTTGTTATTTA
>CAJVPY010001000.1:0-21654 GCA_910591965.1 Dentiscutata erythropus
CTGGGTTACCAACCAATCATCATCGTCCATAAAATACAGCAGTTATTGCATACTTCGTATGCAATAACTATATAATACAATTTTTCAAATACTACTAAACTATTACAACTTTTTTATATATTTACGAAAACAATAAAATTATTACATTTTTAGTAAATTTATTTTTGAAATTTTATATTATTTATTTTTTTAATTTATAATTTATATTTTTACTTTTTTTCGATATTTTGTTATATGTAATCTCTTATTAATTTATGCAAATTTACGCAAGTTTACATATGATTTTGATTTTGTTGTTCATAAATATTCATAGTTTTACGTGTGTTTTCACTATTTATATTTAGCTATATTTAAATTTACTATGCATAAATGTTTGTAATTATTATACCTATATAATATTTTAAAGTTACTATGTATAAACTTTTATAATTATTATACCTATGTAATACTCCAAACTAATCATAAATTTTTGTAAGTTTACATTTATGTAAAAACTTGTGGAGGTTTATGCCTATTTATTTTTGCTGATATGTGTAAATTCTAGGAAACTGGAATAATTAAAAACCTGTTTGGAAAGACCTGAGTAGAGAGGTAACAGAAACCTTTAACAATACTGCAGAATAGAACTTGGACCTCTTAGAGGTGAGAGGTTGACCAGAATAATCGCTAAAGTCACACTAGAAAAAAAAGATAAGTGTTATGAAATCATATACTAGAAGCTCGGAGTCTAAGAGCACTTAAAGCTGAGATAAACTAAACTTGTTCCGGGTCTACTAACTGGGAAAATATTAAACTAAGAAAAAGGACCCAAAAGAGAAGTGAAGTGAGCATTGGAGTGGAAGTAAACCCTATAAGGGCAGAGAATATGTAGAGGTACTAACTTAGGTTTAAAGATATAATATCTCTAATACCTAATCTGAAGTATGTAGGGTATAGAAGAGTTGAGTGGGCATATGCAGTCTATACCCATCTTAGGTAAGACAGAAGTTTATCAAAATAGATAAAGTAGATAGCAGTATTAGATATAAAAGTACTAAAGTAATATAATATATTGAGTATGGACTGATTAGATTAAATTTAATACTGTAAATGCAATCTGTATGAAGGTTTTTGTGATCTTTGATATTTAAAATATTAATAAACTTTAGTCTCCAAATACTTAACAAAAAAAATAAAATAAAATAACTATTAATAACTAATAAAAATTTTTTATTTAAATTTTTAAACTTATAAAAGTTTTTTATTAAATTTAATTAAATAATTGTTCAAATATTTTGGTTAAAATAAATTACCTTTTTTTATATAAATTAACTAATTAGAATTGTAAAATTTTGGTTATATACTGTAAATTAAATTAAAAAAGTTAAAAAATAAAAAATAGCAGTTTAAACCTGTTTTGAAAACATTAACAAAAATATTAAAAAGTAATTTTATCTATAATTTTACTTTCTTTTTAATTCTAATTTTAATTAAAACTTGAAAAATCATATGAGTACATACATGGCTTTAACTATTCCCCAAATTTAAGCGCAAACAAAAATTCCAAACTACGTTTCTGATATAATCTTTATAATATTTATGCAGATGCATCAAAAAGGCAACTTTTTGGAAGAGAAATGTATAAAAACGAAATTCTTGTATTCCTCCGCTACGCTTCTAATCAATTAATAAATTGTCAAATCTCAAATACTGTATTTATTTGTTTATACTATATACTTTTTAACTTTTTTATGCCACTTTTATTATATAGTATTTTATATTATTTTATATAAATAATATATATACCTTTAATTATTAATATACAGTTAGTGAATTCTAATTTTTAAAACAAATAAGGTTATTATTATGCATATTGATCTTGGTGATCTTGACACAAACAATTTTTAGCGGTCTTAGCAGTTCCTATTGGTCATCTACGATTATGTAGATGCATCTGAACCAATAAAATCCGAGGCACAAGTAGCAAATGCTAATGCTTACTAATCAAATTACAATATGAAATATTGTAGTTCGATAAGCAGTCCTGAGTCACATGAAAATACACATTTTGTGGATATTGTTTTCATACATCATTAAACCGGGCATTTATTAAAATTAGAATGGTAAAAGATTAATTCAATTCTCTAGCCTAATGTGCTTGCTAATATCTTATTAATAAAAAAAAAGAATGAAAAAAAGTTAGCCTGATTAAAGAATACGTGCAATACGTAGTTATTTTTTTATATCAATTAACTTTTAAAGCAATGATTTATACGTATCTGCGGTATGAATTTATAAATAAAAATACAATATCAATAGTTTTTTGTAATGAATATTTTTCTTATAACTAATTGAATTTTATTGAAAACAAAGGCCTGTTATTAATTTTGGACTATATATTTAGATATATATCTGATATGTATCTATATACAGATTTAATACGTAATTGCTATTTATAAGTTATTTTAATAGGATATTACGGATCAGATATATGTTTGATGTAAATATGTATATGTACTGTACAGACGTATGTCTATTGTCAGGATACGCTAGTCTAAATAAAAATGGATAATATTACACAAAGGACTAGCCAATCAAGCAAATACTTAACCATAGTGAATTACGTACACGATTGGTCGATCTGGGGTAATCAGTCTATACCTTTAAAAAAAAGTAACTTGTTAATTTAAAGAAAATCTCTAAGTTAGTTCTGGTGTGTAATATATTTTTTCTTTGAAAGGCCAAGTTACTTTTGAATATTAACTCCAAAAAATTCGAATAGTATACATTAGAATGTGTGTGGCGTTATCGTCATATATATTTTGGAATTAGAACCAAATTTCAAATGAATTAATGAATTTAAGCAATATAATTATTGAGGGCTCGGAGTGTACAACCTTATATATAAGTAAGACAATGGATCAACTACGTAGACTAACGCTTTTAAACGACCCCTTGCACTCATTTTCCTCCTAATTATTAGGTGCATCAAGCATTGATTCATTTTATTAATTGAAGCATTATAACGTATAACTGTATAGGCTAACTTTCTTCGGATTGGTCAATCACCTACAGTTGTATTTATACAGCTTAAAGTATTTTTTAAAAATGTAACATTTCACAAATGAAAAAAAAAAAAATTAAGACCGTTTCGATCTTTGAAGGGGCATTATCACTTACTATGGAAAACCTTAGCGTTCGAAAGTGAAATTTCTACATGTACTGAATTGTCATTAGCCGCCATAACCCATAATTATATATATTAAATATATATATATATATAATTACTATATACTGAAAACTATTTAACTTGTTTAACGACACAAGTACAGGTTTCAGAATTTGAAAATTTAACGATATCGATAATTTTATTGGTTGATTGTCACAGGTTAGCTTATAAAGCATAACCTGTTATTAATACCGATATTCAACAAACTTTGCCCAAATATGAAACACGGACTTATTTGTTATATATTAGTGTTATTTAACATTTATTTATTTATACGGGTTAATTTGTTGTTCATCAGATAAAAATTATAAAATTTATAGATTCGTCCCACGTTAGCATTATATCAATTCGTATTACAGTATTATTAGATATTATTAGAATTGTTGACATTTCTTTGAATTCCTAGGATTATTTCCAGATACGGTATAGTTAGTGCATATGCCGGGGACAGCAAATGCCGAACATTATTTCATTACACAAAGGCTTCATCGAGTAAGTTCATGCTCAATTAAGGACAACTTCAGCTCTCTTAATTTATCGTTTTACCATCATTAAAAATAAAACGTCTTGACTGTTTTCTTTTTCCTATTAAATATCCTTCTTAAAAGATCGTGTATGCATTGCTTTGAATTTCAATGATTCAAGGCATCATGTTTATGTAGTTTTTGTATACGTGTTCTTGAACGAGCTTTACAAGTCTTTACGAAAACCTTTGAAAGGTCTTTTTTTTTTTTTTTTTTTATCCTAACGTATACAACTTTATCTGCTTAAAACCTTAATACAAATATTTAGAAAGGTTGTCTCAATTCACTTATTCCTCTCTCCTCTCTCCACTCTTTTTTTTTTATAAAATTTTCGGTTGAGTACAATAGGCTCTACTATAGTGTGTTTAGATCTTAATAACTGAATTACTCCTGAGCAACAAAAGTCGCGTTCTATTAATTTTACTATCTAAATAACAATAAGTTAGGCTCTTTATTTAACAATCGGAATCATAATAATGTATTCAAAGACTTTGGCAATACTGCTACGATCACCGACTTCAATACACTTTATTTTAATAACATTTATACTTTTGTTATCATTCTTTTTCCAAATTGTCTCTGGTGACGACCAGAATCATACACAAGATGATTCTGTTCCAACATTGACTGTACCTGTGATGCAGTGGGGATTTTTGGCAATGGGTGGGGAGACCCCTCAGGGGTTAAAGGATTTTGGTTTTGGTTACAATAAGCAAGCTAATAAATTGATTGTCTTTGGTGGAACGTATGCATTTTTTTTTATTTTTTATTTTTTTTTTATAAATTTTAGACTTAAAAAAAATATATTATATATATTAATTATCCTTTTTACAGTACACAAGATAACACAAAATCTGGAGCCACTTATATAGCTGATCTTAATGCCATGACTTGGCAATCATTGCAAACTGCACAACAACCAGGTGCTAGATCAGATATGGTTTATGGAATGGATATTTATGCTGGTTATCGGAACACTTTTGTTATAACTGGCGGTATAGGTGATGGTGACATAATATATAATGATACTTGGGCATTTGACATAACTTATAATACTTGGTCTCAAATAACAAATGTAACATCAACGAGTGGTCCGATACCTAAAATGTATGGTGCTGTTGGAGGAATTGATACATCCACACAAGGTGGAAGTCAAACTATTCCAAATAATACTATGTGGTTGACTCATGGAACTAATGGAAGTGATTTTTTTACTGACCTTTGGGCTGTGGTGTTTGGTGGAACTTTGGCTACTTCTGGTAATGCCTTGTTTGTTACTTGGACAAAAGTTTCTACTAGTGGTTCGCTTCCTAAAGGTACGTAAATGTGTAATATTGTATATACAGTCAACTCTCTCTATTAGTGAACTGGCAATTCTTTCAGTAAACATTTCTCAAAAAATTCGTTATATAATAGTTAATATACATATATATATATATCTTTAATAAATTTGAAGAGAGAGAGAGAGAGAAAGAAAGAAAGAAAAAAAGTTCGTAATACATTGTGTTCACTATAAAAAATATAAAAAGGTTTGTTATATATTAATATCCAGAGTTGACTGTATATATATGTATATTCCTTGTTTTACATGTTTATCTTTCTGGTTATTTAAATTTAGATCTATCTTTTAGGGAGGAAAGCTGCTGGTGGAACTATTCTTCCGGGTGGTAGGTTGGTAATGTATGGTGGCTGTAATGTGTCAGCCTCATCAGATTGTGCAACATCTGATGTTTGGAGTTTGAATATTGGAAGTAACTCTAATAGTGGCATACCAAACTCAAATACCCCAATTTGGAGTGAGGATGGTGAATGTTTAGGTGCAAGAGAAGGTGCGGCAATGGTCAATAACGCAATTACAGGTACTGTTTCTTATCGAGTACAAGCAATTTCATATGGTGGGAAATTACCTGGGAGACTTACTGTAGATAAAGATGGTGAAGTTGGTGTTTTAGATGCTAATGGGGTAATTAATTAAATATTATATATAAAATTATATATATATATATATATATATATTAAATTATTGAATTTAATTAATATTAATTTACTTAATATATAGGGCGTTTGGGTGAGAGTTCTTCCCCTAGCTGATCCAAAGTATTCTTATCCAAAAGTACGTTCTGGTGCTAGAATGATAGCTATTGACAGCACTCCATTAGCAAATTCGACTAATTCTAGTCCTAGCATTATTATGTTTGGTGGAGAAGGTTTAAATGGTGCCACATCATTTTATAATGATATGTGGGTTCTTACTCTTACTGGCGCTGTTTCGAAGGGTAATCAAACGAGCCAAACTTCTTCTATGCAATTCTTACAATGTATTCCACCCAGTGGTATTGGTACTCCATCACCATCAAATCAAACTCCTTCTTCTAATAACAGTGCTGGTCCTTTAGGTTTTGGTCCACAATTTGCTGATTCTACCATTAATGTTAATCATGTAGTATTTTCAACTTTGAGTTTTGTCTTTTTACCGGTTGCGACTTCAATAATGAGATTCGGTAAAGGACTTATTGCTACCGGAATCTATGCTACTTTATTATTATTGTCTTATGGTTTTCTTATTTATGGTTTTTTAATTGCAATACAATATGTAAACTCTACACCAGTTTCTTCCAACAACAATATTGCTTCACATTTCTCAAATTCTCATGGATTACTTGGTTTGGTACTGACCGTTCTTTTATATGTTGTGGTACCAATGTTAACAATAGTTTCCTGTGTAACTGCTAAGAAATTTGGGTCATATACATCTGCGGCAGCATCTGATGATTCCGATTCTGATGAAGGTGGTCGTAGTTTTGGAAGCAAGATAGCTGCATTTTTAAATTTAAAAAATTCTGATACTAATGGTAAACAATCAAAATCATTCGAAGTTTCACGACCTGGAAATCGCAACTTTCAGAATGACAATGCACGTTACCAACAGCCAACGTCTGTACTCAATAAACCATCCTCAGATTCATGGATTGACAAACGAAAAAGTGTAACTATTGCAGATAATCCAATGATTTTGAACAATAATTCACGCAATAGTACACCAAATGGTATCCCAAATTCGAGAAGAACTTCACAAAGTACTACTGCTACAGGTTCTTATCATCAACGATTAGGGTCAAATGGAACTCCAATTATGACGCCAACATCACAGCATTTTTATCCACGGCAACGACCGAATTCTCTTGTATTGTTAACCAGACATTTGTACCATATAGTTTATCAAATTATATTATTTTTATTTGTAATCTTTTTAGCAATTTCATTGTATACAGCAAAATCTGTAGGAAAAATATTTTTTTATTTGTTTTTAATTTTTGTGATTGTTATATATTTGTGTTGGATTTTATTGGCTTGGGCGGGATATCCAAGAAGTAAAAATAGTTTATTAGTAGCAATAATGGCAAAATTTGGTGGTCGTGGTGAAGTGGGTGAATTCAATGATGCAAATGGTTTAGGTAATGATGAGAATAGCCAGGCCAGTGGAAGTGAATTTGGTGGTACAGATAGTAGATTTAATAGTGTAAGTAATAGAGCAAATATACGTGATGATGATGATAAGATGAATGAAGAAGATAAACAAGCCGAACTTGAACAAGAGATCATTAACAGAGAAGTTGTTGTTATGACTATACCTAAAAGAAGGTTAACAGTTGTTAATGCATGATATTTTACGTATAATGTTAATTTTTATTTATCATTAGATTTTACTACCAAAAAAATTGTTTTTCTTTGTTGGAGGTTTCCGCTTAATAATTTTAATATAGTAATAGGTTTTTTGAATCTTATTTCCGAAAGGAGGAAAAAAAAAATATATATTAACAAAATTGTAACAAAATTTGTACTTTATCTGAAAACATCATTTTTAAAAAGAAATAGTTTCATATTTTTCATTTTTCATATTTTTTGAAAATGTATAATATTTTCAACAATTGCAGAAAATTATTAATAAATTAACAATTACAGAATTAAAAATTAAATATTTATATATCAGTTATAATCACATAAATATCAAATATTTATAATCACATGATTTTATGATTAATTAACTTTATCACGTGTCAAAGAACAATTCAAATTCTATCACACACTCTTTCTCCGTTTTATAAAAAGGTTGCGCGTCTCGTGTTGGTGTCTTGAATTATTTTAACTAGGTAATTTATAGAAAATTATTATTTAGGACATCAATATTTTCAAGTAAGATATTAAGAATGGTTAAAGTAAAGACTCCAGGACGTGATGCGTATCGGTGAGCATTCGCCTTACATTCATTACACATAAGTTCCCCGTTCAGTATGATTGTAAAATGATCTTGAATACATTATTTCTTTACTCAGACATACCCCTATAACAAAGTTTTTTCCTCGAGTTTCCAACTTAAATAAAAGGTAGCATTCGACGAACAATAGTCAGTAACAAAATATTGGTTTACTTATGAATTTCTTCTTTTTTTTTTTTCCTTATTGTTTAGTAACGCGACTGAAAACTTAAATTTACCGAGAGATGAAAGTTTCGATACTGTTACTACGGGTTTAGACGATTCGGATGACGATAAATTACAAAACATTCCTTCTGTAAGTGTGTAATGTAAGCTCCTGTATTTTTTTAATTACGATCTATAATAAACTCTATTCATCGAAAAGATTATTGAAGACGACGAAGATGATGATCTTTTATCATCAACCGATCTTGAATTGGCATTTTCAGAGAAATTATCAGGCAGGCTATTTGAGAGAAGTGAAAGGTTCATCATGATTATTATTTTTATATGAATGTATATACGTTACTATAGATCCATATTACTAAATTTTCTTTATTTTAGTTCTCAGAGTGACGAACCTACTTTACGACGAAGTACGCGTTCTAGAAAACAAGTTTCTTTTCAGCAGATGGTGCCAACTACCGAAGCTGTTCCACTTCGCGGTGAAATTCCATGTGTGAGCAGCTCTACTTCCACTGGGATAAATTCAAATATTTCCGAAATGAAATATCAATATTCATTATCTTCCCTTCTTCGAGAGAAGAAGCATCGAGATAAGGCTGGTTATGATATTCGTGCCATGGAATCGGTACTTAATGGAGAAGTTCGTATTTTCTCAATATTAATTTTGTTTGTTATATTTTTTATATTAATCTAATATTAAATAATTATTATTTTAGTCTCTTTGTGAATTGGAGGATCCATTTGACGTCTATGATCGTACAGAAGTTTCTGCTGCAATATTGAGTGAAGATATAAAACGGGAACACCTACAACAGGTTCGATTATCTAATTATTACAGTGTTGTCACTGGAAGACCACTGGAAGGTCACTGGAAAAAAATTAATAGTGTCACTGGAACTTAAAGTTCCAGTGACACTATTGACTTAACTTCCAGTGGTCTTCCAGTGACAACACTAATCTAATTTATTGATTATTAGAACTTTCATAATAAAAGATTTAATCGATTCTCTTAATCTAGATTTTTAAAGAAGATGAAAATGATGATTTAGACCAACAACTG
Organism: Dentiscutata erythropus; assembly: GCA_910591965.1. Lineage (NCBI taxonomy): Eukaryota > Fungi > Glomeromycota > Glomeromycetes > Diversisporales > Gigasporaceae > Dentiscutata > Dentiscutata erythropus. The sequence goes on from CAJVPY010001000.1 coordinate 9,234, forward strand.
GAATTCTTTACTGATAATAATACAGTAAAGTTAATTATAATTCTGCATTAATAATCAAATATTTTAAACATTATTATTCATGTGATGTCACGTGTTTAACAGAGTTTACCGAATCCGGCTTTGGGGGCTTCCATGCAAGCGTTGGAAGATCAAGCATTTGCACTAATAGCTGGGTCATCATCTGGTATTTAGATAAAAATAACTATCTTGCCATTATAAAATAGCGTAATTATGACATCCGTAGTTCAACTTATTGTTTAGACGATGAAAAGCTAAAATATATCCTATGTCAAGATTGGATTCCACAACAGTATGAACTTGGATTGAATTTGCCATCTGAAACTATTTCATGGCTATTAGAATTAAGTAAATATCACATTCGAATTTTTTTTTAAATTAATATGTTAAAATATCTCGATTAAAAAAAGGGTACAATTTTTAATTTAGTAAGCTATGAAAAGGATACAATTATAATAGAAGCAGCTTCTCATACTTTGAAACGTCTCGCTGAAATTAGTGTATTTATCAAAATTTCTTTTTTTGTATTCTAACAAAATTTGATTATAAATCTATATCTTACGCCAGAAATATATATGTAATCTTCAAGGGCCGGTACAGCATCAATACGACTGTTGAACCTACTAGTGTGCCGTTCTCATATATATATGAAATATTATCCAAGTTTGGCGCGTCATCACAGATGTTAGGTTACCAAAGTGCGTTGGAGGAACAAATAAAGTCATCTTTGCCATTTGGTATGATATAAACATTTTAAGCTTATTTTTACTAATGTAGCTGCAGCTTAAATACTGCATATTTCTAATACATTCAACTCTGGATATAACGAACTTAAAGTTTTAAAACATCATAATGACTCGGCCGATTTCTTAAGAAAACAATAATTTATTATAACGAAATTTTTTTTTTCAGAACCATCAGTTCGTTATAGAAAGAGCTAGCTGTATTCTTAAATATTGTATGCTTCTAATATTTCTTAAATACTATATATTTCTGATATTCTAGAACCTTCATCCAAATTCCCCCATATTTACAATTTACAAGTTCTTTTGAAAACAATTGTACCATTGGTTGAAAACAGGTTAGTGAGAGGCATGCTTTGGAAAAGATTGGATTAATTTACAGATTAATAAATTAAACATATTTACTATATTTTGAAATTCTAATATAGAATTTTAAAATTCTCTGATTATGAAGAAATAAGACGAGCGATATATGTTATCCTTCGCATGTCTTTAGATAGACGTATATCTTTTATATCTAGCTACATTGAAAGGGCAGTCGATTCATTTTTAAATCTTTTCCAGGAAGATGATTGGAGTTCTCAAGTATGAACCATAAGTATAAACAAATTTATTTAGTTAATAGTCTATTCAATAGATAACACAAATTGTTGTAATTAGGCCAAACTTATTTGTGAAGAAATTGTTTCAGCATGTGGCGGAATAACAAAATTTAATGCTGTTACAATAGAAAATTTACCTATTTCAATTCGTGGTCGTTTATTACGAAGACTTTTGGCATTTAAATCTCTCTTCGCTATAAGTTTAAAGACTTGGGATTTAGCTGCGGTTAGACTTTTATTATGTACATGATTTATTATATTGCACCCTTTAAATTTGTAACTAAATTGATTTTTAACTAATATAGGCTGATATCACAAAACCGTTGTCATTAGAACCGCTTCTATCTTCCTTTGATGATAACGAGTCAATGTTTAAAATTAATATTAATACGAACTATAATGAGTTGTATTATAACGTATTATTACTTAATTTCGCTATTGATGACGAGGAACAGATGATATCTGAAAAGGTAAGAATTTACAATTTTTATTAACAAATGCTAAAAATCATTTTTATTTGATATTTATTATTTGTTATTGTTATTGAAGAATGTTGTTGAGGAGATCATACAAAAATTAAAATACTTGCATGGAAAAATAGGTAAGAGAATCAGAAAATATATTCAGGCCTTTATGTAATCACCAAGTGATCATGTGGATCATGTGAAAGTCAAATTTATAATAGCTTAAACTAAATAGTGTGACTATATAGATTATGATTGTAATAAGGCCTGACTTTTAATATTTTTTCGTGATTTAATTGTTTTCCGTTCATTTATTAGTTGATATGAGAGCTGCTTTCATGGATCGAACAAAGGTAAGAAAGTATCACCTGGTTTTTATTTTTTTTTTAATATACATTAAACTCGTCTAATTGTTTATTCTAGGCGAAAGACCTTATACATAGACTTTATATGCGTCTTTATTATGTGACTAGTAATCGTCGTGGTAAGACGCAAGCAAGCATACTCGAATATTCGTCCAAAAAAATACAGAAAGGAACTCTCGACATGTTTATCAATCAAAAATGTTAATATAGCTTAGAACTATTAATGCTTTTGGTGAACAGATATTTACATTATTTTTCAATCATTTTAATCATCTTTTTCTTGTGCAATATTCACATTAATAAAGTATCAAAGACTTTAAACACTATTATGGAATCGCCTGGCTTCCTTTAGTTTTTTCCTTTTATAAAGAAAAAAGTTGTTCTAAAAATCTTTCACCAATAAAAGTCATAATCACTCCGGTGGTTTCATAAATCCGATAGTCCGATTGTTCTCAATGTTAGGTGCAACTATCTCTTGAGCAGGTTTTCTAGACCTTAAATTATATCTTGTTTTAGGCACTTCATCATCGTTGCACTCATCTATATGCTCACTTTGAACATTAACCAATCTTTTTTTTCGGGCTTGTAGAATAGGATCACGTTTGCGCTTACTCTTCGAAGGAACAGCAGATTTTTGACCAACTAATATGACATCGTCATCGCCGTCATCTAATGTAATAATCTCAGGTTCCTATTTACGCGAAAAGAATTCATGTTTATTCTCGAATAAAATTAGGCATTCAATAATTTCAGGCCCACCTCTTTTTTGGCAGGTTTTCCAAATGACATTCTTCCTGATATTGGTTTATTTATACAAGAGAAATAGCTTGGGCAATATTTGACATTGAGTTTGCTTTAATGCAAAATTGATAAATATCTTAAATCATTTTGAAAATAATTAAAGAATGACTTTTAAAATAGAATTTAAACATACGGCTTTCCAATTTCTACATCTTCATAATTTAGCCACCATTGGGATTCACCATTAATTGCGAGATGTCTAGCGTTTTCGTCGTTTATGCGAAGTTTTTGATGAGTACGTTGCATAAACTAATATTAATCATATTCGCCTTAGTATTCTGTTCAACAAAAGTCAAAGAAACGAGATATAAGTGTCAACCTTTAATTCCAATAAGTGTTCGGACAGTTTAGGCTTTCTTGCTTGACGTTCGGTCTCCATCGTGACTTTAAAAAAATTGTTTTATTTGAAAATATATGAATTTATATTAAATTAGTAGCACGCGCAACCCCACCCCTGTAATTTGATTCAAAGATCAGGTGTAACGTAAAAATCAGAAACGAAGCCTGTAATTAGGAAACCACACCTCCTGCGACCTAATTAACAATGTTCCTTGTGAAATTTTACTAACAGATACTATATTTCTCAAACGAGGTTTTATCAACGCAACTTTTTTTACTTTTAAAACAAACACGTTGGTTTAACTATCATATTACATCTAATCATAATTTTGATTGGTCAAAATTACAGGGGAGTAACAGCTGCACAATAAATGGAGATTACTATATTCGGATTACGAGTAGTAACACGTTACACGCAGGACTCTTGCATAATGTACCATATCGATATAAAACAGATCTATTCATCATAGTTCATCATATAAACTTTCAAGATTATTTTAGTCTAAACGCGTAATTTTGGCAAAATTTTTTTTTTAATCATAATGGATACCCAGCATTTATACAAGAGCACCAACGTTTCGTTTGAAAGCTTCACCTTACAAGGAGAGACTATTAATCACGAAATACAAACTGAGGAGCCACCATGCAATGATCAAGAATTAGATGACGAAGAAATTGCAACACAAGGATCTATTTATCATTCAGAAGCTGATCCAACAGTCTATATAGCGTGGAGAGTTACAGAATCTGGTCACGTGTTGGAGTTAAGGCGATTTTTAATACATTCTCAGGATACCAATGGAGATGCCGTTGATCAGCCTGGTGAAACAACCCGAGCTGTTCGTTTCAAGTTTTCATCAAACATATTACCATATGTCACATTTTTCACCGATCCTATAACGCGTAATTTACGCTGTGTAGTCTTATTAGCATGTAGGGTCTTGTATCGTTTTGATTTACCGCAAAGAACACTTTTTTCCACTAGAGAACTACCAGCAACTTATTATAGTCGTTTTGAAGTAACATTATTACAAGAATTGACACCTACTTTGGTACATGCTGTTGACTACGAAAATATTGTAATCGGTTGCACCGACGGAACTATTGTATACTTACAACATCAACCATTGCCTCATACTTTTGGAGTTCCAGAAAATATTAACGATGGTAGGTCTTTATTTTAGCAAAACCTTAATTGGTGATATTTTATGCCAAATTGTGGATCAGCAGGTTTAAAACATGATTCTTTCTATTCCTAACCTTGACTGGTTCTCTGCCTTAAATTTCGGACAGTGTCATTAACCGGATCAATTATTTGTGCTCATGTATATTTGTCCACTATTTTTACACGAAATGTTTAATAGCCAATTATATATTTCTTACTAATAATGTTTACATGCATTTCAAGATAATTTTACGCAAGTTGTTCTTGGGAAAAATCTATTTGGAAAAATGATGAAATTAGTATTTCCTCGGCAAGACATCCCAACAATTGACACCGAAGAAGATGGTTCTCAAGAACAACCGATTGCATTCGCTTCATACGTACACGGATATTCTCACAGATACCTTATTTGTTTATGCCGGAATCGACGAGTTGTCATATGGTCACTGAAGACACGCAGATATTTGGAGTCCAATCCACTTTCTTTTATTCAAGATGATGATACAGATACGGATTTGAATGATTCTGAAGATTGGCCATTAGATTATAATGAACCATTAAATCCATTACCACCAATTCCAAAAAAATATATTCAAGCATTAGTATCAAGTAATATTCATAGTCCAATGACTTTCCATTTTGTCGTTTTTATTCCTACTTCTAGTGATGGTTACTTCAGGCTTTATCGAGTTCGAGTCGATGCATCAGGTGGTTTAAGAGAGATGTCTATGATTGGTCAAACATTTAATAATCCAAGCGAACAACTCCAAAATCGGGATTTCCCTTTTCGAAATTTGGTAGACATGGGATTAACACATGCGCCTTTAATAGAAGAAAGTGAGCCCGATATTGAAAATGGGCCAACTTGGAGGCAAGAATGGAGACTGTGGGCATTGTGGAAACGAAATCGTCAGGCAGCATTGACCTATACGAATTTCAATATAACTTATTATGGTTCTATCGATAGTTATGAGGATGCTATCACGGCGATAGAAATGTTTAATTTTGGAAAACGATGGGAATTTGTCATCAAATCTCCGATCAAAACACATGATCACGGATATTTAGCTAATATGCTTAAAGATGGTGATGAACTATTAGATCATGTACAAGTTTGTACCGACTACTTATTTTGCCCTGGACGATTTTCAACATCTATTATTAAATATGCACTTGAAAAATATATTAAAAACATTGTAAAAGATGAAACTGAAGATTTTAAATTTTTAAATATTGATGGTGATCTTAAACAAAAAGTCAAACAAGTGGTGGCAAAACACATTCGTTTACGTAACGATCGCGAGAACGATATTCCACTCGAAAATGAACACAAAGCAAGTGTTATCAGTGAATGGTTACGTTTTGTATTGTTATGTATTGAAATACAAGAACGTGCTAGTTTTCCGATGAGTCTTTCTCTTGTTCAAAATGGATCTTTTGTGGGCATTACTCATCAAGATAGCATATCTCTGCTTCGTGTTTGCGATATATTAGAATTCCTACAATATTATACTGGGGAAGAAGCACACGAATTAAGTTTAAATATGTCATATAATCAATTATTTCCGTCATACTCTATTATAAGTGAATTCGAAAAAATTGATATGATAAATGTGTTTGCCGCATCGAATCTGGTTATATCTCCTATGACAGAAATTGAATTATTAAATTTTGATCGTAAAATCACTCGAACATTGTCTAAACCGATGATGGTTTCAGTGGCGCAAAGTGTTTCAGACTTATATGATAATCATTTACGCCACCGTTTGACACCAGATTTAAAGGCGAAAATATGGTCCAGATTGGACTTATGTTCACAATTAGATAGAACACTTCAAACCATTATTGGAGCTTTGAATGATGTCAAATATATAATTCGTGAGAGAGATGAAAAGATTGACACAGTTAAAACTACCATTTTCATGGACGCTTTAATCGCATCAGCTGCAACTGATGTTATTCAATCTCATTACATTATAGCGCGTAATATATTTCTTTTATTGGTTGTAATACTCAATATTAAACCAAACTCTGGTCATGATCAGAGAGTGTCTATGGGGATGTCTACTCTATATGTACATATGATTCTAAAATGGATATCAGAACAATCCGCATATTCAGATGCAACAACAGAGGCTACATCTGAGGATGGCATGTCGAAGAGATTTTCACATTTGAACATGGTCAGTACCGCAAGGGGCGTATCGGAATCTCCAGATTTGCGTTATAGCTTGCTTTATAGTCTTATTGTCCAGCAGTATCCTCTTAACTTGAGATTCCGATCGCAATCAATACCTATTATAATCACGCGTGGAGTACAAGAATTATTAGATGAGATTGGATTTTTACCAGAAACACCTCATCTCATGGTTATGGCACCTGAAACATACGCTAAATTTGGTCATCTTTTGGAAACATCCGGTTACATAGGTCATCTTCATCAATACGTTCGTTTATTGCTTGATACACCAGCAAATTTGTATCTTCATGGAAAACAACTTTTAAAAGAGCGTAAATATGATGAAGCTGAGTACAAATTTAAAAGAGCAGGATCTGGATTTGGTAAATCTGATTATTTCTTCTAATCGTTGTCATTAAACGAATATCGTTAACCTTTTTCAATATTTTCAAAACCGTTATAGCACATGATATGACGCTTCCTTCTTATACTGCGGGGCCAATTATTCCATCACAAGATTATATACCTGGAAATTTGACTGCATATTATCGACATGTCGCGGTTTTATATGAAAATTGTGAACAGCCGCTACATGTTATCAACTTTTGTAAGTTGGCATTGGAAGCATTTAGTAACGAACAGGTATATCGCGTATTTTCCATATGATTTTTTAAATACTTTGTCAATTTACCAAATCATTTTTTTTTTTTTAATTATCCAGCGCCAAACTCCTGAGGGACGTACCCTAGTATCTCAGCTTTACACAAAAATTTTCACTAATGCTCTTAAAAGAGACATGTTCGATCTAGCATATAATGCAATAGTATCTAATCCAAATCCAACATCGTAAGAATGTTATTTTTCTTGCATACTTCAAAATTTCTAAACCTTTAATGCTTCATATTCTTAATACTTTATAGTCAGCAAGCAAATCTGCGTCCATTCGTACGTGATATGTGCGAGAAAAAGCAAGTCAGCAAGCTTTTAGAATTTCCATTTATAAATTTTCGACGTGATTTTGAAACTATATTGGAATTCCATGCACGTACCCATGATATAAAAGAAACTCCAAATTATTCAAAAATATGTTATACTTATTATTTATCTCGGCGACAGAATAGAGATGGTAATTGTAATTATTTGTAGCTCCACTTGAAATCGCAACAGTTATTCATATTTATATTCTTTTTTAAATTAATAAAAAATAGCTGCTCGAATTATGTACCAATATGCTAATAAAGTCGAAAATATGGGGTCGATATTTGACAATTTTCAGAAAGGCATGACTGAGCTGGCTTCGAGCTATCTTTCAGCTATTAACGCGTTGGAAGTATTAGATAAATCGCTTGCTTGGTTTCATTATAATTCATTACCTCCCAGTGATAATGTTCGAGTGAGTTTTTATTCTCTAATTAAGGATATTAATACTGAAATTGATTTGAACTTTGTTAAGAATTGAATCATTTGCAGGCACGAAAAAGGCAGAAAGTCGATAACGAACTTATGAATGGTAAACGTTTTGTTTCACGTTCTAAATAAGATTCAAATTGTAAAATTGATGTCTATCCCTTTAAATAGGTGATGGCGAACCAATAACTGAAGTGATTACAATAACGGATCTAACAAAACGCTATACGATGGTGATGGCCAGACTTGAACTAGGACGCGAATTTTCTGATCAAGGTAGATTATTCAATATACTTTTTTTTTTTGTAATCAACGCTTATTTAACCATATGCTAAAAATGTATTATTCATCAGTGACCCCTATGAAATCTCAAGAAGCAGTTAAACTATGTAGTTTTGCAGGCAAATTCGATCTAGCCATTTCAATTGCTAAGCTATTCGAAATTCCTTTAGATGATGTATTTGACGGAATGACACGAAAGTGTTTGTCGCTGATTAATTCTAATATGACCGTTTCAAAGTACGTCTCTTCTTATTTTTAAATATCAAAATAGATAGGGTATCTCATTCATTATATCATTTTTAATACTTGAATAGTATGCATAAATTTTCATGGGTAAAAGGAAACGGCTCTACTCAATTTATACATGGAACAGATAAAGATAAAGCTTGGGCTATGTTGAGAAAATATTTGGACAAGTATGATAAAAAGGAAGAAACGCTCTCACGATATAGAGCTGTTGTGTTGAGAACGATGCTTACTGTCGATTCATATGTCTCTATTCCTGAGTGGTTAACATCTTTCTACAAGGTATGATCTTGTTTTCCTTAATTATATTATATTGGATTTCGTTTGCTAATGCACTTTCCCATTATGCAGACGCATAATCAAGTGGATCATATCAGAATATTACTGGATTTTGGGCGCTTATCAGAAGCAACAATAGCTACATTAGATTTAATTAAGCTGGTAAGTGTACTGGTTCAATAAGTGTAGAATTTTCTGTTACGTTTACTGATTTTTTTTTTATTTCCTCGACTTTTAGGAAACTGATAAGCATCAACCTGGAAAAATAGCATCTCACTGTCTTCCATGGAATCTTATAGATAGTCTGATGGCATTATTTCAGGATACCTTGGCGAAAACTTTCGATCCCGAACGAAAAAAAATAATAGAAAAGTTAAAAAGTGATTTGAGCGAAGCTGTTAAAAGTTATTGTTCAGAAATTTGTTCAGGCTAGTGATTGGACCCGTCTGAAAATCATGACCCGGGTAACCCGGCGGGTAAACCCGCGGGTCACCCGAGTGGATAAATGATAAAATAAAAACCAATTCTTATAAAATTCTATCTTCTATAATTATAATATGAAATTTATAAAATATTTGATGAATTGCACAAGAACTATACTAGAACTGATTCATAACATGCCAGTATAATATAATACATTTCCAACTCTTTAAACAACTCAAGCGCCTAGTTACATTACCTAATTTTTCATATCAGATATTTTTCTCTTTCTGCATATACTGTAACAAAATTATCATCTCATGAATATCTTATATGAAAGAATTTTACTATTTAAAAAAATTGATAAGTTGATGCTCGATTAGCAGAAGGGAACATCCAAATGTATTTCCTTAGTAAATCACCAAAAATGAGAGATAAAACAAAAAGCTGCTCGATACGTATCGAAACATCGAATCCTCACGAGACCAATATGTGATATCTCCGAATATGTTCGGTCTAATGATCGATCAAGTGATCGATTAGTGATGTTGAAGTAATTACGTGAGATGAAATAGTGTGTAAATATATTAGTAATTGATGTGGTATGTGGGAGAAATAGCTTTGTTTCTTCTGCGAACCTGGCATTCGTTCTCTACGACCTAATTAAAATTGCTCTTCCTAACTCTAACCTTAACCCACAACGTTGAATTCTCAGTAAAAATTGCAGGGGGAAACAATTTTTGTGGGCGCACTATCTAAAAAGTTAAGCAACATTGATCTCAATGTTAACCTAATGTTGATCTAAAAGGACCAAAAGAATGGAGGAAGTATATATATATTACTAAAAGAATGACAAAGAAATCACTAAAAGAATGACAAAAGAGCCACAAAGAAGTAATGAAAGAATACCAGAAAAGCACTGAAAAAATGACAAAAAATTCTAAAAAAGTGACAAAAGAAAATATTGATCTAAAAAAAAGAATACAAAAAAGTATTAAAAAGAATGAACCATTGAAAGAATGATCAAGAAATCACAAAAAATGATGAAGAATAACAGAAAAATTCTAAAAAAATGATAAAAAAGTCACAAATAAGTAACAAATAAGCATCAAAAAACTACCAAAAAACAACCAAAAAAAGAAATATCAAAAAATGATGCAAAAAAATTGATCACTAGAGTTTTACAGATAAATCTATTATTTTTTACCTAGTTAATATAACTGCAACTCAATATCTAACCTACTTGCAAATAACCTAGGTAATACCCAGTGTTGTATATAGGATGTGTCTATACTATATCCAACATTCAATGTTCAAGATTGTCCAAAATCATCTAAGTCTATGTCCCAAGTTTAAATAATCAATAAAGTAATTTTAAAAAATATATAATTATATGATATATTCTTTTAAATGCTAGACTTATTTATGAAAAAATTAAAATAGATTATCTTAATAAAATTTTGAGTAATTTTAATTTGAAAAATTGTTCAAAATTGTCTTATATACAATATTAGTAATGCCTATTTGGGTCCAACTACTAATTGAAAAGTTTATTAAAAAAATTTTATCTAGTCTGATTAAAATTTGCAAAAAACAGTTTAAAAAATAAGTTTACAAATAAAAAATTAAAATTTTAAAAAAAAATGGGGTATTATAATAAATTGAATTTTGTAACGAATTGGAATATCTTATAATCTTGTGATCAGAATCAAAAAAGATTTGAACTATTTAATTCATCTCATAAAGAAGAATCAAATAGTATAAATTTCAATTAGTTTAAACTATTACTTTATAAGATATTTAAGTTAATTTATTTTGTATGTTTATTAATATAGTTACTTTTGTGACTTAGTAATCAAAATTGTTTAATTCTTTTACCAATTAGTTTTTTTGATGAGAGGAATTGATTAGTACAAAAATCACCCAATTTAGACTACTAAATTTGTATTTATGCTATTTATATATATAATAAAATATATAATACTATAATAAAAAAGTATGTTAGGAATGTTGATATGTTGTAATCCTGAAATCAGAATTCAATAATTTTTATACAGAGAGATAGATCTCTTTAAATACACCCCCTTGGGACTATAGTAAAAAATTTCAAAAATATACATTTAGAGAGAGTGTGCATTTATAGAGAGCAAATATATAGTGCTATTATAAGCTGAAACCAGACTATACAGTATATTTAAAAAGATTTTATATAGAGAATATATTTATAGAGAGTGCATTTAGAGAGGTTTCTCTATACTATTAAATTTCTCTTATTGAAAGAAATCAAATAATATAAAAATCATTAAATTTTGATCTTGGAGTTACAAGATATTAATAATTTATCACAATATCTTTTAATACAAAAAATTACAATATTTTTTATAAAACTTTAAACTTAAGAAGTATCTTTTTTTTTATTATTAGATTCAGAACTCTTTCCAACGATCATCTGGACTACCACTTCTCAAAAATTTTTTACAAGAAAAAACACTGGACGTCGGGGCACTTCAATGAAATATTGAGGTTTAAAACATAAGACATGGGAAAAAGGCTTGCAAGACAGCTCTTGTCGTTTAGAGGTAGTTCTCATACGCTACCTGCCGACTTGTTTCAGAGTTTATCATCCTGCAACACGGCACTTGTCGTTTAGAGGTAGTTCTCATACACTACCTGCCGACAAGCTCAGAGTTTATCACTTACCGAAAAAAGTGAGTACTATACAAGTTATAGGCAGAGAGTTTAATCGAAGTAAAGAAAACTCACGCTCCTTTGGTGCTCTCCTATTGGTTTTTTTTACCTTTCTCTCGTTTTTTGTCATTCTTATCATAATTTTCGAAAAAAGTGGGCATTTTGGCTTACTCCCTCCAAAAGATCGGCATTGTTTACTCTTACCAAATCAGGATGAACTCAGTAGAAAGCAATCACGTGTTTTGTTGATTTACAAATGTAGCGCTATAGTACAGGGATGGATATAGTACTCTCGTTTAGGAAATACCCGAGTTAAGTCAGGAGTGCATCTATGTGCTCCCCACCCGATTTGGATTCTGTGATGATTATATCCAAATTTGGTATGTACGTTGTACTTCTACTTCAACGTACTCACTTGACCAA
>CAJVPY010001001.1:0-21642 GCA_910591965.1 Dentiscutata erythropus
CGCACAGGGGCGTTATTTCGAAGTTTGGCCCGAATTAAGCTTAATTTAGGCTGAAAATTGAAATTACACCCCTGCGCATTATTTTATAGTTATACGGTAATAACAAAAAAAAAAAAAAAATAAATTCTTTTAATAGGAATTTTTACTAGAACACTAAAAGGCTAAAAGAGTTTGAAATTCAGTAGCATTTCAGAATTCCAGTATCAACACTAGTCTAAGTTACTTGTCTGCAATATAATAATATAAATATATTATATAATACATTTATACAGTATATACTTAATAAACTAGAAACACAATTTTATCTTAATATCAAAAAAAAATTAAAAATTTTAAATTTTATTTTTTTTAAATTAATCTTTAACAAATTTATTATTAAACTATCTAATAACTTAATAACATTCTTTAAATACAACAATTTTTTTAAATATAAATATGTATATAGTATAGTATAAAAATTTATCTTTATGTCTCACCTTTAACATTAAAAAAAAAAAAAAATTTATCTTTATTATGTTTTTTAGTAAATAATTATATTTTATTTCGTATTATATATACTATATATAATATATTTACTGTATATCTAATTTTAAAGGTTTATCAATAAATCAAAAAGATATATCCAAGAAAATTATGTGTACGTACGTACGTGTACTAAGAAATAGATTTTTTTTTAAAACATTGTTTTAAATTACGTAAACATGTGTATACAGTATGTAAATACTTTTAATATATAATTAATTCTAAATACGGTATATTATAAACATAAGTAATTTTGCTAAAATCATATAATTTTATAGTTCCGAGGGGGGAGAGAGATTATCATGATTACTGTAACTGTATACCATCCATTTACTGTATAACTTGCATTATGCACTTTGAAAGAAAGTTATCTAAATATTAATTCTTTGATAATAACTTTTTTAGTAAGAAAACACAATAAAATTCTAAAAATATTATTATTCTAACGTATATTTTTTTTATCAAAGTATTTTTGGGATTGATAAAGTTTAATTATCAAATATCATTATCGTTATACAATAAAGTTTAAAAAAAAGAACGCATACAGTATCGATATTATCGATATAAAAAAATTTTATCTAAAAACTTTGAATACTTTTTAAATGAAGGTTAGTCTCAGAGGCAAGCTTTATTATAAAAGGAAAAAAATACGTTAATGTATCCGTAAAAATTATATAAACTTTAACCTTGTTATTATTAGTTTTTTTTTCTTTTGCATGAGTATAAAAAAAAATTTTTTTTTTTATGCACATGTATATATATATAAATTTATAGAAAATTTAGAGTAGGTGCAGGATCTTGATACCTGCCGTTTATTTACGTACGTACGTACGTAAGTACGTATCAGGTATCTGGTATCAGATAAGTAAATACGTACGTACGTAAGTACATTTAACGTTAATTTTTTTTTTTCTTGCATTTCAAAAGAAGTAAAAATTATATATAAATTTATTTTTTTTTTAAAACAAATTAATTTTTTTTTGATACGTATTATCAAATTTGCCAACAACCAACTTACCAAATTCGATTCAACCTATTATTTTTTTAATACAGTATGGTAAATAAAAATGGCACGAAAAAAAATAAACACAATCATTTTTTTTTCTCTTATAGGTTTCAAAAAAATTTTGATATATGCGATATGAACAAACGAATAATTCAATAATTTAATAATAATGAAATTAACCAAAAAAATGAAAAGCGACTAACCAAATAAGGAATGTCATACGGATATTTCGTTGGCGAAATATCTAAAATATCTAAATTATCTAAAAGATGCCAAAAATCTTTTTTTTTAAAAAAAAGATTATAAAGGTTAAAGATTATAAAGGTTAACGGACCGAACCACAGTCAAAAATGAATAAAAAAATATAGAATATATATAAATACAGTATATTCAATATTCAAATAGTATTTAAATTGTATTTAAATAGTATTTAAATAGAAAAGAAGAGAAACCTTTACGAGGAAATTGATAGCATTTTTAACAATATTTTAAAGAAATTGAAAAGATATGGATGCATTGTGGTAATCAAAATTTTCAATATTATTGACATTACAAAAGTAGGTTAGGCAAAACCCGAGAGTTTCATGGTATCTTTGTCGATAGTAAATAAATTTAAGGTTTAGTAATTAAATATGATCCGCCATTTGCACAAAACGCCCTTGATTGTTTCATATGCTTAAATTCATGTGACGAATAGAGAATCTTTTTATGGTCTGATCCTTCTTTTTCCTAAACCAAAAAAAAACTGAATGATTATATAAAAAAGTGGTTGAACGGCGGTGCGTGAGACTTTAAACAACCAATTTTTTTAGAATCTAAATTCCAATTTCGAAAATAACGAAATTAGAAAACATGTGTTATTTTTACTACTTTATAAGGAATAATAGTTTAAAAAAAAGTAGAAAGAAAATCCAAAGAAATTGCGAAATAATGAAAATTAAGTAACATAAAAAATATAAAAAGTAGTGAAATAATGAAAAATTAAGTAAATTAAGTAATATATATAAAACTAACAAATAACAATCAAGTCATATGAACGATTTGAAGTGTAACAAAACCAGGAATTATGGATGACGTTAGATAAAAAAAACAGGTACTTAACAAGCCTGGCGTAAATTTTTTTTTGTTTGTGAGACGTACGCCCAGACTCTTATTCGCGTCACTGTTTATGCACTCTAAAAATGGTTCTCCAAAATTAATCCCAATATATCATAAATCAACACATACGTGTAACAAACTTTTTTTATGCAATTATGCTTTAGTATTTATGTAGTTATTTATGTGAAATGCTTTTATTTATTTTTATTGGCCTTTGCTTTTGTGCCAATTAGTTACCATTTGTGATTTAGTAAATTTCGTAATCTTGTTACATTTTAATTGAAGTACATCTGCAAAAACTGTTGTGATATCATTAAAAGGATCAAAAAGGATCAAATGCGGATCGGATAGAAGAAATCCCCTTGACATACTTACGTAGGTTTGAAAAATTTTATTTATTATATATATTAGAAAATGTGCGCACAATATGCGCACATTTTATTGATTAAATGATTGTGTAAGATTTTTTAGATAACAAAGTCAAAAAAAAATATCATTAATAAAGTAATAATTAACTAATAGTAATTATATTAATAATACCGGTAATTTCTTTTTACACAATTTGGTAAAATTAATTTATTAAAATTATTTCTTTTAAGTAGGACACTTATTATCCTCTCTTGTTTAATTAAGATGAAACGTGTAAATTCGAGCATTTTGATTTATGTTTTTTTTTGGTCCTTAAATATTTAAACGAAAACCGAGAACTTGGATAATAATTACCCTAATTTATAATTCATTCATTTGGAACTACCTTTTATGGTCAATGATCTCACACTAAATCACGAGATTAACCAAGATTAACCACGATTAACCACGATTAACCACGACGAGCTTAATCATGATCGCACAATCTTAATTACGACCTTAATCACGACCGATGACTTTAATCACGAGCTTAATCACGAGCGTTTGACGTCACAATGTATTCGTCACTCGCGACCGAGTCATGAGTGTCACGTACATACCAGATACGTACGTATAGTAAGTACGTACGCACTTGAATGAACATACGTATTGTACTTGAATGTATGTACATATGTACATACATACCAGATACCTGATATATATTAATATGTATTTATATATATGCATGTATGTATGTCTACTTCTGTACAATTATAATACATGTTTTAAAAAACCGGAATTTACAGATGAATTCAAGAGTGTCATCATAAGCCTCACAGTTTTTTTGAAATTTTTCAAGCCTCATCATTTTCATCCTTTCATACTTGATCCATATATAAGAATAAACGAGAATTTCATTTATTTAAAATATAATAACTCGACTTTATATAATTTCATAAATATTGTATTATCAGTATTATAAAAATAAAATAAATTTTTTCACGAAAAACATGATTGATTTTGATTGATTTTGATTGATTTTTAATTGATTCAAACAGTGATTCAGTGATAGAAAAAACTATAATCGCGTCACTTTCCCTACCTGTCGAAAAACCTGTCAATTAAAGTTCCGATATATTTGATATTTAGAAATATTAGGTAATATCTCTCCCCTGTAATTCTCTGTAATTCTGTAATTGATCATCGATCACGAGGAAAGGGGGAAAATGGTTGATTATGATCATCATCATCATATCGTCATCATAATTCATCATATCATATTCATTATAATTTAATCTTAATTCATTTTCATTGTAATTCCCGTATTTAACTTCTTAACCGTTTGACACTGTTTTTTAACCCCCCAAAAAAGATCTTTTTATAAAAATATATTTTTAATATTTTTACGAGAGTGAATAAAATTTATCCGAATGACTGGTTCGTTATGGGGGGCACGCAAACATCAATAACAATTAGATCGATCGATCGTCGTAATCATCATATTTCATCATATTGTAATCATAATGTAATCATCATAACCATTATTACGGTATATTGTCAAAAAAAAACGTTTTGTTTTCCTTTATAGGGTTTAAAAAACGGTTAATAATAAATTTTAAACAAATTATAGATTAAATCGAAGTTACACGCGAGAAATTTGAATTTGAATTTGAATTTTTTTTTTGAATTTGATTCATCATCATATTTACAGTATAACTGACTGATAACGAAAATTGAATCGAATTTTTTTTTTTTTGATCCACAAAAAAAAAAAAAAAAAAAACTCAATGTTCACACGCGTTTTTTTTTCTTTTAAATTACAGATTAAAAGCCAGAAAATTTATATATATTACATACTATAACAGGAAATTTAACAATGCTCTTATCCAAAAGGGGTTTAAATGTATATATATGTATATAAAAAAAACTAAAATTAAAAATGTTGATTTGTATAAATGAAATTTAAAAAAAACAAATAAAAAAAAAAAAATTAGGATAAGAGCGAGTGGTATAAAAAGAAGAAAAAAAAAAGGGATACAGATAAAAAAAAATTAATTTTCTTTCAAAAAAATTTGACCATAGGGTGTTTTTTTATAACTATTAGCTAGCGAAATGTTTTAAATGCTTATGGGTTTTGTTGTTTTGCTGTAGCGTATGATTTTTTTGAAATTATATATATGCTAGCTAAAAAACATATTGTTGATATGTATGTATATATATATGATTTTTAAATACACACATATATATGTATATTTAATACTAAACATGGAAAATGCGCACAGACATTGTAGACATTGTGCGAAGAAAATAAAATTGACATAAAATTGAAAGTAGAAAAAAAAAAACCAAAAATCACCTACGATTATACCAAATCTTTCGTTCACATGTTGCCTTATTTACATACGACAATCATACTACTAGTGCACGATATGATATTTTATGATTTTTTTTGTCACGAGAATATATATATTATATAAAACAAGAAAAAAAACTATATATATAAAAGATATCAAAAAAAAAAAAAAAAAAAAAAAGATATAGAAATAAAAAAAACAAATAAAAAATTGCCATAACAAAAATCTACCATGAGATATTAAAAATCTGCAATTTTAGAATCATAGTACCGTCGAACATTTACAACAACGCTTTAGGTCAGGAGAATCTCCATTCTTTGGTTTTTTGAACATTGCATTATATTCAGACTTGAGCGGAATATACCGACATTCTGAATTAGTACAAACGCACTTCGTCTTCTTGTATCTATAAATATTGTGTGTGTAGTAAATATATAAATATGTGATTAGTATTAACGTATAATTATTATAATTAGTATAATTAACATTATCATAATTTAATATATATTATAATTTAATATTAAAATTAACATATATTAAAATTAACATATTATATTATAATCTAATATTTTACCTTAATCCGCAGCTATTACACAAGAAAAGATCTGGACGCCAGCCAGGTCTCCAACATGGTGTACTGCGAGTTCTACAACTTGCACAAACTTTTGTTTTATTACCAGTTTCTCTACGATGAGTCATATGTAAAGTTGACGAAGAACCCGGATAACATTTAGAAGGTGAATGATCACCTTTACGTTTCTTTGTTGGAGGAGCAAAATCAGGATCATCTTCATCATCACCAAAATTATCAGAATTAAGATCATAATCACTTAATTCAGATGTAGGAATAGATGATAAAGAAGAAACTGACATTGATGCACGACGTTGATTAGAATTTCGATAATAAGGTAAAGAACCATTATGTGAAGAAGATCTAATTGATTGTTTTTCACCACCATTTGTGGAAATTTGATTTGATCTAGACAATTGTGAATTTGAAAAATTTTGTAAAAATTTTTGATTATTGTTGATTGTTGCGGTACGACGTGACGAATTAGTCACGAGATCATCAACATTTTTGTTATTATCAGGTGAATCAATAATATGATCTAATCCGGTTAATTTTAATAATTCTAATTCTTGACTTTCTCTTTTATTTTTTGCTCTAGTAACAGGTCTAGATCTCATTTTAGATCTTCTAGCTTGAGAAATTGATTTAATAATATCAGGTAGTAAAACTGGTCGGTGAATGATAAAAGCTGAAGGTCCAGATAATTTATCATGAAGAGACATAGACATAGACATAGACATAGACATTGAAGGAATTGAATCTTTTGTATTCATATGATCACCATCATCATCATCCGTATTACTTTGTTGTTGTTGTGGTTGTTGTTGTGATGAATTAGAATCAGTGATATTATTTGAATTAATTGTATTATTTGAAATTGAATTTGTATTGATATTGGTTTTGGTTTTGGTATTGATAGTATTGTTTGTACTTATATTTGTTGAAGGGAATAAAACTGGGAAACAAAAAACCATACCAGGATCACTTTCTACATCATCACGATTAGGAGATCTAAGAGGTATACCTTTACGTTTTCTTTTAGTAGAAGTAGTAGTTGTTGTTGTTGTAGTAGTTGTTGTTGTTGTTGTAGTTGATAAAATCGAACTAGCGGTAGAATCAACAGACTTTGTTGTAACATCATTAATAGTTGAAGAAGAATCAGCACAAGGAGAAGAAGATCTCACAGAAGTAGCACAGGATGATAAAGGATGAGAATCAGGAATTTTAATTTGATGAGCAGCAGCGACTTGAGGAATGAAAGCCGGAAGAAAAGAATTATGTATAAGATATCTAGAACCGGATTGAATTACAGGATCAGGACTCGTTGGAGTAGATGGTTCATCGGAACCATCAGTATTATCATGTACAGAAGGAGGAGCGGTTAAAACATGACTTGAAGAATCCTTTTCGACATCCCTTTCCGATACCAAAAGATTATCAATAAAGAAATGATCTTTTCCATCAGATGATTCGGAGGCAGGAGGAGTCGGTATTCCAAAATCAGAAGACATAATAATTATGATTTCAATAATTTCACGTGAACTATAGTAGATATAAACTATAAATATAATATATAATATAATATATATAATATATATATATATAATATAATATATAAATATATATAAAGAAAGAATACAGATCAACGATCAGTAAATTTGGCGGAGATATAATCAGATCATACGTAATTTTGATAAAGTAACAAGGCGAATAAACACGCAATGGACCATATAAAATCGGAAACAGACGGATCGGACAGATCGAATTGGTAAATCAGAACTAGCCGAGGCGTAGGAAGAAATAACGAAACAAATCGAAGAGCTCGAAGAAAATCAAAGTTGATATAGCATTCATCGGGATCACGATTGATTGGAATTAAAATTTTTTTTTTAATTGATGTTACGATAAAAAGGAAACTTCTGAATAGTTAGTTTTTTTTTAATATAACAATAAAATAATGATAATAATAATAACGGGCTAAAAAAATATTTAATCAAATCGGATCAAGTAATTTTTTCGAGCACGATGAGATGCATAAATAATTGCGACGATCTATTAAACTAGTAAATGGTTTTTTTTTAACGCATTATCAAAATGGAAAATGGGCAAAAAAACCAATATAAAATATAATCAAATATAATCAAAAGTTATTTTTTTTAAATATTCGAAATATTCAAATATTTTAAAAATATTCGAAAATTTAAAAGGTTTAAAAAAGAAATAATGAAAAGAAAGAAAAGGGGAAAAGAAAAAGAATAAATTTCAAAACAAACGATCTGACCAGTAGAGATTCACATTTCAAACAGACAAGACGAAACAAACAATATATTTTTTTGTTTCTCGGAGACGAAAAGATTATTTTAAAGAAAAAAATGATAATTTGTTTACCTGAGGAGGGCAAACTTGAATTGCGGTGAGAGGAGTCGAACCGAGTTTGATAGACAATTTTAATAAGCGAATATCGAATATCGAATATCGAATATCAAATATCAAATATCAAATATCAAATATCGACGAAAAAAAAAAAAACAGTCTAAATAAAAGTCGATATAAACGATGTCTAGATATAAATAGGAAAGATTCTAATCCACAAGTGAAAGAGATAGAGGGGTGGGAATATAAAAAAAAATTCGAGTCGTGAGTTAACCAGTAACGAATATATATATTCTAACAGCTTTGGATTTTCTATTCTATTCGATAAGTTTTTTTTTTTTTTTATTATTTTATGTATTTATATTAACTTTTTTTTTTATTTTTAAAAAAAAAAATGAATCTACGAGAGAGAAAGGATAAAAAAAAAAAAACGATTTTTTTTTTTCGATTTATTGAGTGGGAGGAAATTTAGGTGTCTTGTCGTGAACGGCAGTTATATATGTAGTGTATCAGAGCAATATCTACTTTTTAAAAAAGTTAAGAAAACAGTGTGTGATGATATAGATATAAATAGTGTTAATTTCATGTTACACAGTATATTTAGTTTCTACAGTCTACAGTAGTTCTACAGTTCTAAGGATAAGCATGAGTTGGAATAAACTAACAAAGTAAAAAAAAATTATATATATTGACGTACACCAAAATTATAGTAAAATTATAGTGAAATAGTGAAAATAGTGAAATGATGAAGGGTGAAGTAGTGAAGTAAAATAAAAAAAAAAAAAAAAAACCAGTTGAAGAAACGTACGATTCAAACACATCTTGAAGAATGTGTGAATGATTTTTTTGTGCAAAATATCACAAAATCGAATTACAGGTTGACGAAGCACTAAGGCAACACAAATAAAATCCGTATATTTTACATTATTGCTCTCTTTAATTTTCTTTTTTATTGTATTTATACATATTAGGTGGTCTCAATAATAATAATTAAAATTCGATAATTAACTTGATCAATTATTATCGTTATTTTTATCGTTAATTTTTTTATTTTTTTCTTCTTTCCACTTTACTATCTTTTCTTGATCGTCTCACATCTTTCTCCTTTTCGTACTTTTAAAAAATGATTCGCTATTTCGGTAAAAAATAAAAAACGATGAGACGTTTACGGTTAATTAGGATGGGCGGTTGGTTCATGTCAATCAACGAGCGACTATTAAGAGAAATTAATAATATTAGCGCATACTTTTGATGCATCTTTTGTAATTGAGGCAACCAATATCAGATACGAATGTGTGTTAAGTATATCCCTTATACATAATTCAAAGTATATCAGACGCATGATTTTGGTAAGGATATGCGAAACACTTTATCGTTTCGTGTTACAATTTTATTATTTTGCCCACATTTTTTTTTTCTTCTTTTACTTGTTACTTGCTACTTGCTACTTGCGTAATAAAATATATATATAAAAAAAAAAAAAGTTATATCATTATATATATTGTTATATAACTATATTTTTAAAAATTTTTTTTTCTTTTTTTTTTAAAAAAATTTTTTTTCTCTAGTTTTTTTCTCGCACGCGATCTGTCCTTAATTTTTTAGGTCCAAATATAGGGATGTATTAAAATCAAAGCAATTTTGTTAATGATGTTTCTTTTTTTCAAAGTAAGTGATCACCGAAATGAATTCCGAATCGGAGATCCCGAAATAAAATTAGCAAACCAGAAAATTCGATAAAGATAACGGAACACAATGATGATCGAAGATTTAATCGTGTAAAGTTTAAGGGTTCGTTCGTCGTTCATCTAGGCGACAGATACAACATATGATGCATCTGCATTACCGTCGGAGGGGTAACTCAATGAATTATAAATGAATTAATTATACAGTAAAAATTATAAATTCGATTTATTTTTAAAAAAATGCGAACGAGAGGAATAGTTTGAGTATCCATCATGAGTGACACATCGCACGACCTTATAAATAATAAATAATAAGTTATATAATACGATATACGATATTTCGTAGTACTGTCTCTCTATATACTAGAGAGAATATATAGATATAGAGAATATAAAGAATATATTAGAGAATATATAGAGAATAAAAAGAATATGTTAGAGAATATAAAATATAGAGAATATAAAGAATATAAAATATATATAGAGAATATAAAATATCCGATATTCAATCACTCACTACGTATACTTACTACATTCATTTCACTCAACTCTATATTCTCACTATTCACTACATATTCTATCTATATATTCGCACTATTCACACATTATATTCATCACTTTATTTATTCTTTTTATTTACAATATTAGGAATATTAGGGGACGTTTAAATGTCTGTGAGCATATTCAGGTACGTACGTACCCACTTATGTACATATGTTAATTTGTTTGTGCGTACTTTATCTTTGTTGAAATAAAATCCACAATACATCAAATACATATACGATATGATAATGATACATAACGTACATAATCCGTACGTTACGAGATTGAGAAAATTTAGTTAAACAGGTTTCCGGGTATCACAAATTTCTTGGTTCAATTTTTTTTTTTTAATAAAAATCGTCATAAATCATCATTATAAAAAAATACTAAAATGTCGTGATTTTTAAAACATTAAAAAAATAAGGTGATCTTTAAGGGGGGACATTTGTTCCTTTAACTACTAACTACTAACAACTACTAACTAACTAATAACAAACTAATAACAACTACTAACTAACTAATAACTAACTAATAACTACCTAATAACTAACTAATAACTAACTAGTAAATTACTAGCAAATAGTAACAACTCCTAACAGAAATAACAGAACAGAACAGAAACTAACAGAACTAAGAGCATTCATTTTATATCGGTGATTTTAACCAATTGATTTCCCATTCATAACCAAAATATAACATGAAGATCCCCGCATTTTTCCTTTTTTCATCCATTCACCTACCGTAAAAATCAATTATTTAAAAACAAAAAAAAAAAATTAATACATTAATACAAACAAAACCACAACAACTAAGCTCGGTATTCAAGGTCTCACTTCACAAATCTGTAATCGATGTAATTTGTAATAAAAAAATAAAAAAATAGAAAAATAGAAAAAAGGATGGAAACAAAAAAATAGTAAAAAGGAAAATACATTAATTGCATGTAATTAATTTTATTAAAAAAAACAATGGATGATCGAAGTTCTATAAAGATCAAAAAGTTACAAAAAAAAAAAGGTTTAAAGAAAATTTTCAATACTGCAATACAATACAACAGTAATATTAGTAATATTGGTAATATTGGTGGGAAAACTTTTACATCCCACAGATTTGGAAGAGTAATTACACAATTTCTTCGTACACAAATAACTTTAAACAAACCTGTATATTCCACATTTAACTTTATCATTCAGAAAAAAAAAAAAGCAGTAGAAAATTTTCCTCAATTGTATTCACGGTTTACAATAATATTTATGTTAACTATTAAGTTACGATAATTTACTAAAAAGGAATGATCGTTCAATTACTCTCTTGTTACACTACATCCTACTTTCATGAATTCCGCTGTCGTGTTATTCATGTGTGTAATTCGGTATTCGTATAAATTGCGATGCACCATATATAAATTCAATGTAAACCGGTTGTTATTGGTGTTACGCACAAAGGGTTACATACACATGAACACGAAAATAAACAATGCTTTTATGAATTGTTGTTAAATTGTTTTTATATCAGTATCATTTTCCTTTACAAGCTTTGCTAATACTGTATTTAGTACTGTATTAGCCACTGTATTAGTACTTTTGTATTAGCTTTTTTTAATCATTTATGTCATTTATCATTTTTAATCATTTTTGATCATTTTTTTTTTTTATTTAATGATTTCTAAATTATAACGTTAATGAAAAAAAAAAAAAAAATTTTTTTAAATGATTTTAATGATTTTAATGATTTTAATGTTAACGCCCGATCATTGTTAATTTCCCAGCCTCAAAATTAATGGAATAAAAAATTTCTTTTAAAAGTTTACAAAATATTTACTACTTGTTTTCAATTTTAGTAATTAAAAAAAAAAATAGATATATCATGTGAACCATTTTTTTTTTTATGAAATTAATCTTGAAAATCGTAAAATTTTCTGGTAATTTTCAAGTTTGTTCGTTAATCAAACCTTCCTGATCCGGTAACAGGTAATCATGGTAAAAGATTTTCTAAATTGGTTCACATTTGACCAACATTTCAATTTTGGAGCGGCGCGTTCCGAATCGGGTAATTTTAAAGTTATCCGCTATCAGCCCAATCTCATACCGATACGCGTGGGTATTTATCATTACAAAAAAATTACCACATGACCCTTAGATCTGAATATATATCATCTGCGTTTATCTGTTGAGCATAATCTGAGTAAGCTCATCTGCTTGTTATCTAGTATGATATAGTATGATATAGTATGATATAGTACGATATAATACGATATAATGCGATATAATACGATAGTATATATATATATTTCTAACGCTAAGCATATATTCATTATTACGATAATCATAAATTTCGATCATTTAATTTCAAATCTTTAACGCTTTTTATCTATCATACACTATCGCAAGCATACAATTCGTTAACGCTAGTTCCGATAAATTTTATTCCCGATTCCGCCTCCACTTTACTCCACATTCTTACAAGTTTTTAACCGGTTGCATATGCAGATGTTACCGGTAAATCTTTTTTCACAAAGCGGGGTGATGTTACCTAACGCGATATGCATTTCCCGATGTTCTATTAACGCGGTTACTTGAAATATTATGGCTGAATCTGGTAACCCTTATTAGATTTTAAGCGTATAGTTTTGTTATTAACTTTAATGCTAACAGTTAACGCACTGTACGTACGTACGTACAGTACGTATGTTAAAAAAAAATAAAACATGTATATGCCAAATAATGTTAAAATGCTAATGATAATAATGATAATAATAACACTATTGTTATTATAGTTATTGATATTGTTATTATGGTTGTTATTATCTGTTATGGTTGTTATTATCTTCTGTTATGGTTATTATTATCTTCTGTTATGGTGTTATGGTTGCTAATGTATTTTGCTAACGCTTTTATTGACATCGCTTTATTGATACTGCTTTATTGATTTTATTGATTTTATTGATATCGTTGTATTGATATTGCTATTGGTACTAAATATTAGTATTGCCTATATTTCTATTGTTCGCTATTTGCTATTTATTATTGATATTGCTACTACGACGTAAATTGAGCAAATTGAGCAAATTGCGTACTTTTGCGTATCATTCGTATACTACGTATTATCAAATATTATGTATACTGTACTAACTGTACTAACTCTGTTAATAATTTTATTTACCGGTAACCGTCTTTTTATGTGAAACGTGCTATCAATTTATCATCTGAACAAGTTTTATCATTTTGAGAATCGTAAATGAAAACCTGTTATTAACCTTGTTATTGAGAAATTTGATTTTTTTGGATTTGTTTTTTGTTTAATCATTTTTAATCATTTAATCATTTAATCATTTCAGCATTTTCAGCATTTAGTAATCTTTGTTATCACGTTGCTTTTTTTAGATCATTTCGATTTTACCCACGCACCTGCAAAAAATGAAATTTGTTAAAGAACCGATCAAGGAAAACCTGATTTACAATGATAAATACTCATGAAATGTAAATATTCGTACATAACATACATTAAATAAATGGTCATCTGGACAAAAAAATAAATTTCAACCCACGATCATGGTATCATGGTGCAGAGTTTATGCTCTTTGATTTACAGTATTTGACGTTCCACCATTTCGTAATGTTGAATTTTCGATCTTTTTTGGTCCTACTATCGCTATATTGTATCTATTATATATATTGTATTGTATTTATTATATATTGTATTATATAATATTTTTTAAATATAATATTTTTTTATTATATTGTATGATCTTTTCATAAATATATCCAAAAAGTTCATAAAATATTTCTAAATGTTAATGTTCATAAATTTTAGAAATATTTCTAATATATAAATGTTGAAACTTGCTCACATGATCTAAATAGATTAATATACACTTTAAATTTAATCATAAATATATTTTTATATATATATATATTTTTTTACTATTACTTTCACCTTCGTGCATTATGATGTTGGTGGTGGGAATATTTCAATCCATCGCATCCTTCGACTTGCATGCATTGTACAGGCTAGCCACATTCTAAGCACTTGACCTATTCAGGTTGCGTGCTCGTGGTCTTTATTATCAAGGTGTTCGTGTGATATGCATTTTGTCACATAATTTTCTTATAACATAGCGTCATTGTCATTGTGAAATTTTTTACATACTGATACTGATAATGATAATGATACCAGATATTGATACCAGATACTGTACATACGTACTGTAAGTACGTACAGTACGTACATACGTACATACGTACTGTAAGTACGTACAGTACGTACGTACGTACATACGTACTGTAAGTACGTACAGTACGTACGTACGTACGTATCTGTACTCTACTTTTCTCACTATTTTTCTCTATTTCTGAACTAATGATTCTTTTTTGCCGACCCGATCTACTTCAAATTTATTTTACTTGCATATAATTGTTATATTTACCGTATTTGTATATATACACTATGTTTTCAGTAATGATAGTGATACGTAATATATAGTCTTATTAACTTCTAACGCTAATACTATTATAACTTCTGATATTATTATAACTTCTAATATTATTATAAATTCTAATACTGTATTATTATTAATTTCTATATAATATTAACTTCTATACAATATTAATTTTAATATTAACCTAATCAACTTATTAACTTTCTTTTCGACTACGTAAGTATTTCAAAAACGAAAAAATTAAATTCAAAGAAAAGAAAGTATGTAAGGTATTCTTATCATTATGCATACGTGATAAGATTTACTATTTGATCAACATTATGCATACAGCATTCCAACTTTCGATCTTTCTCCTAAATAGAGGTTGTGTTACGAATAAAATTTATAAATGTTAACCATTCAAATCTTTTTGGTCAAAATTAGGTTATCAAATATTAAATTTGGTTAGTTCATTTTTTCTTTTTATTTTTTTCGATTTTCAAAAAAAAAAAAGTTTTTCATTTAATTGATGGTTTAATTAAATGAATTTCTCATTGGAAAAGATTTTCCCGTACCGATACGTACGTACGTATGTACATACATACGTACGTACGTACTTCTGTACTTATGTACGTACAGTACATACCAGATACGACGTATTGTACGTACATATCAGTTACATATATATATATATTTTAATCGTATATTAGATTATAATTTAAGATTAGATTTACTAAAATATAATATTATCTTTTAAAAAGGAAATAAATTTTTTTTTTTAAAGAATAAACGTTTGATTGCGCAATTTTCTCGTTTTCAGATTTTCTGACACGAATATACACGAATAATACAGAATAATACATAATAATACACGAATATCCCGACATCGAAATGTTATTCTTTATTTAGAAATGATCCAAAAAAATCACGTATCTGTGTAATCACATGATTTCTTCTTTCTAACCATATTGATTGTTGCGTATGTACATATCTGATATTGTTAAGTATATGTACATACGTACGAATAAAAATTGCAAAAGATCTACACTTTTGATCTTTAAGATAAGGTATAATCTAAGTATACTCTAATTGATGTCACGGATCTTTATGTTTAAGGAAATCATTTCTCGAATCATGATAATTATAAAATCTTACAAACATTTGTATGCGAAAATAATAAAAAGTTTACTCAATACTAAAGTATCACCCACGCGCAAAAACCTTAAAACTTTTGTACTTTTATATCTGCATTATGTTAATAAATTATAATAATAAATTATAAAAAACAAAAGCACAACGAAAAAACAGATATAAAAGATAGGAGAATGTTTAAAAGATTTTTGGGTAAATAATAGTGGTACGAAACGAGAGAACGCCAATGAGCTTTAAATTGGTGGGTATTAAATTTTATAAAATTATATAAATTAATACGTAAAATTATATACGTAACATTATATGAAATTATATAAAATTATATAAAAATTATATAAAATTAGGTTGCTTTCATTACATGCGGTACTACATTTAAAGTTTTATCTTTTTTTTTTTTCAAAGAATTCTATTTTGTGCTATTAAAAATTATCACAGCACGGTAATTTATGCTAGGTGATATTTTCGATCACGATACAACCTTATCAGAAACCTTATCATAGCTCATGAAATCTATTACTAAACGCTTTAAAATCATGTCCTCAAAATTTTACCGCATATTTGTTTTATTAATACTAATCTTCGATTGGATTTCCCTTTGTAATAATTTTTATAATTTTTATAATTGGTGCTTGAACGTACAGAATGCGATTGAAATTTATATATAAAAAATATAAAATTAAACTTACTTGAATGTCTTTTATTTATGATCAATTAAAAAGACAACATGGATGAATTAGTTTCAACTTTTATGAACTTTTATGAACTTAAATCGTTTTAATTCGTTCATTGTTAAATAACTTTGTCACGTGAATCATCCTTACGCATGTAAATGTACAACTGATAATGTTCCTGGATTTGGTTTCAAAGACAAAAAACATTATTAAGAATATCAAAATAAAATATCAAAATAAAATATCAAAATAAATATCAAATGCATATTAAAAATCATTTTTATCTTTCCCGTTTCTATCTAAGGGTTATCAAAAATCTCGGATCAAAAATGTCACTATTGTGTTCAATTATGTTCATCTATTTTATTTTATTTTATTTTATCTATTTTATTTTATTATATATATTTTATTTTATCTTATTTAATTGTTTGATCCGTCAAGTTTCAGATTTTTTTGCTGAGTATCCGGTAATTTTAAATTATAGAAATGATAAACTTATTAATTTATTAACTTTAGTTATGTCGATTGCATTCCAATATATTCCAATATGATATAACTATATTCCGAGAAAGTGTTAATCAAAAAATACGTCACGCAATTTCTATTTACATCACAATTTCATGCATGACAATAATTATCGGAAAATTGATACGACAATGTTTATTAATAAACCAGTTGTTACCTTTGTTTACCTTTGTTTGCTATTTCCAATTCGATCATCCGAACTCAAAGTCTTAATATATCATTCAAGCCGCATTAATCAATTAATAATGCTGTAAATGTATTATTATGTCGTTACTAACTATACGTAACTATACGTATGTACTGTACGTATTAGATTTACTAATTTTATTAAAAAAAAAAAATTTTTTTTTTTACTTTTTTTTGCATTCATTCATTCATTCATTCATATTCATTCATTCATTCATTATTAAAAAAAAATATATTATTTACATATAGAATTCTAAAAAAGTTGTTATCACATTAACTAAAATCATTCAAACGAATTATATAGCTTCAAAATTTTTCGTATATGCACGATTAGATAGTCCATGCACAAACATGAACGCATATATGTACGTACATAAGTAGCAAATAAGTAGGTAATTACATAACCGTACATACATATGATGATATGCATGTCAGTCAGACGGCTTACGAGCTTTAAGAATTTTTCAATATTACCTTAACCAAAAGATTTAATATGGTATTTTTTATGCTAGAAAAAGATTTCTAATGAACTTCCGTTATTGTTGAATTGCAGCATTAGAACAATGGACATCATTCATTCACTTTCAGTTACCTTGCATCAATCATCACTATTTTAGGTAAATTGTAGGTCTCGTATTTTTTTCAATGGTTGATGATGGGACTTGTCACGTGTTTATTATCGATTAAAATGTTGGATTTTTATATCGATACTATAAAGATATTATAAAGATATTATAAAATTATTATAAAAATAATTTGTGTAAATTTTTCTCTTAATTTTTATTTTAATTTTTATTTTACTTTTTATTTTGTCTTGGCTTTAATGCCTTTTATGGAATAACTTAAATACTTAACCCTAATTTTTAATAATAATGAATTCAATAACGATAATGAATTAATAATAGTTATCTTACTGTAATTTCTAATTTCAAAAAAAAAAATGATAATGCATAAACCCTTTTGTATTCCCTAATTTATTTCGTCATTAATTATAAAATTAGTAAGCACTTATTGTTCAGAATAATATGAAATTTTCCCCCACATTCTCTCTATCATGAGTTTTATAACGTGTGAAAATTTTTTCTTTTTTCTTTAGAGTAAACAATATTGCGTAATTTTAATTAGTTTATCTCTATTAATTCTAACGCCAATTATTATTTAGAACGCCAAAAATAATAAAAAAAAACCCCACACGTTACTTACACAAAAATGTAAAACACTTGTGAAAACTTTCTAAGAATCTAACCATAAATCATTTCGAAGTAAATCAATTATATCACTAGCGCTAGTTCTAGTTAATCATCTAGATCTTTTGCAATTATTGCTATGTGAAAATGTGGCGTCAAAAATTTTCGTTTCTTTTTTTATCAATTTCAAACATATGAAATACATATATATATATTTTTTTTTATGATAAAATTTTATCTTTGATTATACATTCCTTTTTCTTTCTTTTCAATAGGATTAAGGTTTAAACTTTGCGTAGACCGGAATTTATAAAACTTTAATACGTATAAAAAAAATTGTATAAAATTGTATAAATTATATAAATTATATAAATTTATAATATTAATTATCAATAAACTAATGATACGTACCTACTGTAAGGGTGTACATCGAATTTATCGAATTTAGTATATAATTAATGATAACAATTTATTCCAAACCATCTGATTTTATTTATCTTTAAATTGATTAACGTTACTCTTGGCAGTTAGAAAAATCCTATATTTATAAAATATTCGGTAACTTTGTGATATTGTGATCTTGTGGACAATTTATACATCTTTCTATTTTCTTTCGAATAACTCGATTCTGGTTAATTGTTCATAAACTTTCTTACTTTCTTTATTTATACGTATGTATCTGGTATATATACTTATAAATTACATTATTACGCAGATACTTAGTTTTTAATTTATCTGTTATAAACATATATATATATATAGGCATATATAACTTATATACTAACCTAATAAATTTCTTAAACCCCCGATCTTCACGGTCGCAACAATATACTTAGGGGATATTAATCGGTTCCATTTATTAATTGGTTTATATTAGTTTCACATGTGTTCAAGTTTTCGTCAATGTCTAACTAACTATAATATTATTACAACCTTTTCTAAAAATATATACAATATATATATTATATTAAAAATCATACGGATGAATAAAAATTATATATGCATTATTTTTTTTTTTTTAACTTTTTTAATTTTGACGCTTATAATTAATTAGAATTAGCAGGTTTTATACAATTATAACCTGTTTCATTGAGGTTTTGATTTTTAAGTTTTTTTTTTAAATTGTACAACTTATATATAATTATATATATAGTATATAGTATCAAAATTTAGACTAGTTTAACTATTATTTAAACCTACTAAAATAGGTTATAATTTACATACATACAGTATATACACAGTATATATATATATTAACTATAATATCTTTTATTTTTTTTTAACAGTTTTATTAAATTACAAAAACTGTTTTTTTGTTTTTTAAATTTAGGAGGTTTTTGCTAAAAGCTTTAATTATAACCTATATTAGAAATATCTAGAGTTTTTTTCAAATACTAAAAATCTGTTTTATTTATATAATTATAAATCTTTTACAAAAAAATAAAAAAATTTAAAATTTATCTCCTATTCAGAACTTTTCTCAATAATCATTTGAACCAATACTTCCAATCTAAGAAAAATTTAAAGTCTGTTGGAGAGGTGTGTAGCTACAGTAGTGGTTTGTAGTAGAGGTCAACTAGCTACGAGGACTTTTCACTATTATTTGGCATGCAAACCAGAAGCCTAGTTAAGAAGAAAAAGCAGGTGGCACTCTTGGCAAGCTCTATTGATTCTGGTGATGAATTTCTGTTGACGAAGCTCTGTAGGCTATAGTTCTAAAGAAGGTTTTAGTGGTAGTTAACCTGGCCTAGGGGACTCCGCCTCACATTTGGCATGCAAGCCAGAAGCAACGCAAATGAAGGAGGAAAATGCAGGCGGCACTCTTTAATGTAGCAAATTCTGGTAGAACAACATTTCTGTCAATGAAACTATTAGACCTTTCTTTAGAACCCAGAGGTACAACAAGCATTATTATTTTTTTTTTATCTACACTTCTTCTATTAGTTAAAGTGCTCTTTATTCTAACTTTTCTGCCCTTTTGCCAGTCTTCCAAGAAATTTTTTCAAAAAATAAGAGATTTGGTTTACCCCCTTCAAAAGATCGACATTGTTTACATCCCAATTTAGACGAACTCAGTAGAATGCAGCCACATGTCTTGTTTACTTGTAGATATAGTGCTACTCTATATAACTTGGATCAAGGTCTCTGGTTAAAGAGGTATTCGAATTTGGTCAATAGTCGAACAGTGTATTATTATATTTGAGATATACAATCATTACATTTGTTATAAAATTTTTATTTTACCTGTCACAGGTTATAATAGTGTATTTCCCTTTTTTTTGTTGTTACAACTTTCGGATTGTTGCCTACTACTTCTTGATAGAGATAGTTTCCCTTTTGTCAGCCCTTGGGCTTTTCTCTTCATTTTTTTTTTTTTTGCATTTCTTGTTCCTCCTTTTGTTTTTCTTTAAAATTTCTCTTTTCATTTATTTTGTTTTTTTTAATAGATATAGTTTTGTTTTATTTTTGTTAATTAGTAGTTTTGTATTGTTGATATGAAATCATTATTTTCTTTTGCTCTCAGTAAGGAAAGATTAATTGAAGAAATTAGCTTTCGATGGGCTGACAAAGTCTTCCAACTTGTATACAGGATGGTGCGACAGGTCACTGATAGGCATGTTCAACGCAGCTATGAGAAGTCAGACTTGCAACTTTCTTGCTTCAAATACTTTGTTAGTTTAGAAATAGTTTTGTACTATTACTAATTTTTTAATAAAGTGCTTGTAATTGAGCTTCGACAAGACCGTCAAAAAGCTAAAAAAAAAAAAAAAAAAAAAAATTAAAATCTAATAATAATATTTGTAATATTAAAATAAAAATTTAAAAAAATATTTATCTTATTTATTATTTGTTATTATAATTTATAATAACAATCTCTAAGATTTACTTATAATATTACCGTATCTTATTGTGAATAAGCACTACACCCTCTACCCCACTTTTTAAACATCAGATTAGCAGTAATAATTTGTTTCCGCTAATCTGACATTTAAAAATTGGGGTA